>ML791278.1:303822-326736 GCA_009831015.1 Picea engelmannii | reverse complement strand
TGGCAGGACAAATCTGGCTGAGAAGAAGAAGATGGGTCCTCCAGGACCATGCTCAAGTCGCTCCTGCTCTCGTACTCCATGTCTAGGATCATGTGGGCCTCGAGACATGATCTCCTAGTTATCCCTAGATATCGGGGATAACATGACCAATCTAAAAAAGTTGTAGATTTTAAACACGTTTAGTATGACACCATGTATTTGCCTTAATATTTATTTAAAAACAAAAATCTAAATATACCCTTTTGAAGAGGACAACGAAACTTTTTGTAATATAATTTTTCCATAATTTTCCACTGTGTAATATTGCAAATATTGATTTTTCATTTCATTGAATCATAGTGTCATCTAAAAATAATATGCAGACATTTTTATAAAATCAATTAAAATTACAAAAAAATAATTAAAATGAATACAAATTGTATCAAATCAAAGTAGATTCAATTCTAAAAATGTTGGTATTAGTTCTAAAACTAGACTCATAGTATTTTAAGGAGTTTTCTCCTTCCAAAATTGGAGGAAGTTGGAGAGAACTCACAGTTTTCTTAACACTTCCATGGTTGCAGATGTTTGACTGAACTAATAATTCAAACGAAAGTTAGTTTTTTCGGTCAAAAGTTAGATTTAATGGAATGACTAACATTCAGCTGAAAAGTTGAAAATACAAACATTCGTCAACTAAGAAAAAAAAGGGACGCATTGATTTGGTATGGAAAGATATAAATACTTTCGACCGAAATGCTATTAACACATTCATGCAACAAGCTTAGTCTACATTTTCTCTTTTTTGGGGGCAACATTTTCTTTGCTTTCTACAATTTCTCCTTGGGGCAACATTTTCTAAATTGAAGGTTTTCTTCCACAACTTTTTTGAAAGTAGAGATTTTCATAATCAATTTCTTCCAATAGCCAAAGCGATAGATAAAGAGAAATTGATTATATAGACCTGAAACCCTAAGCTTGAAAACCCTATCCCTCATGCATGGCTTCCTCACCCTCCTCTCAACGACCCCCACTGGTGCCTAACATACTAGCATTTAGAACTTTGATCTCATGTCTTGGCCCCTCTGTCGCTAAACCTCAGCCTTCAAAGTTTGTGAAACATCTAGAGAATATCCTTAAAAGTTTTTCTCCCAGCAATTTCGTCCCGCTCAAAGGCACTTTCACTTTTTGAAAGAGGCCTTGTTGGACATTTCACCAGACTCTGGTCATCCCCAAGAGCTATGGAGATTTTGGTGCAAAATAATTGGTAGGTTTTGATCAAAAGGAGAATGACCCACTACTTACGTGGGTGTGGCTTCTATAATTTTATGTTTGAAACAAAGAATATCATGACCTGATATTCATAGGAGGCCCTTACTTCTTGAACAACCGAGGAATGTTTCGCAACAAATGGACTCTAGATTTCAACCCCGAGCTCGACGTGCCCTTGGTCATCCTAGTTTTCATAAGACTTCCTCACCTCCCTCTAGATTAATGGAACCTTGATTCATTAAGAAATATTGGAAATTCGTTAGGGAAATACATAGACTCCACAGAACCTAAGGGAAATATGTTCGCTTGCGCAAGAATCTGTGTTGAAGTTGACCTAGAAAAGGGCCTCCCGGAAGCAATTATGTTAAAACTAGACAACTGAAAACATATTCAAAAACTAAACTATGAACATATCCCTTAAAACTGAAAATATTTCCATGAATACAGACATTTTGTAAGAGACTGCAAAAAATCATCCCCCCAAGCCCCCATCTCTCAAGCCCCAGAGGAACAATTGTAAACAATAAAGAAGAAAATGTTAGGTGGAAATGACCCCCAACCCCCTCCCTAGAAGCCCTCCTCTTCTTCACAACTGGCTAGCTCCTCTACTCCCTCCCTTCAACTTGTCTCCTTCCCATCCCCTCCCATTTCTCCTTCTGTCAACCCCATTCTCCCCCCATAAGATTCAATCCCTCAAGCCCTGGATGATAACCTCTCCATTATCTCCCCCAATCCCTTTGATTTCATGTCTCATCTCATCCCGTTCTTTGTTGAAGTTGTTTTTCCAATTATTTTCCCTATTGGTTTTTCCTTCCTTCTAGAGCTCCTTCGCTCTTTTCTCCCTCCCTGATTATATTGGTATATTCTTAGGTTTTATTTTCCCCATCACTCGATCAAGAGTCTTCTAATTATCAGGAAGAAATAAATTCAAGACAAAATCCTCCTTATGGAGTCCAAACAAGAAGATAGGCCCAATCATCCTCCAGTGATCAAGACTTTGAAGGGGTGGAAGACAAACAAACAAAAAAGAACAGGGCGAAATTCAGCTAAGGAAATCCGAGAAGATGAATAAAACAAAGATACAATGATGGGGCTCCAAGCCACTATAGAAAAATAATTTAAAAATGAAAAATGAAACCCTGACAAAGTAAGTGATCAAAACTCCCAAAAAGGGGGCAAGAACCAACCCTTACAAGGTAAATAATGAAGATAGTATCCTGGAATTGTAGAGGACTTGGGAGAAAATTTAAACTAGAAGCAATGCAGGATCTAATAAGAGAGGAATAACCCAGGGTCCTCCTCATCTAGGAGATCAAAATTTTTGATGAAGAGATGCTTAGAATAAACAAACAATTTGGGCTCATAGTACATGAATATCAGTAAGCTCCAGGGGAGCTTTTGAAGGTTTAGGAATATTTTGGAATCCTAAGGAAATAGAAGTAGATCAAGTGGAAAAAAACCCAACATTCGATTTTTGTGGATCTAAAATGCAAAATCACAAGAAACCTATATAAGATCTTTAATGTTTACACCCTAGTCATCATAGGGGAATGATTAGCATGTTGGAGTGAGCTTAAAACAACAGGATCCACTCAGGACCCGAGTAACACAATAATAGCAGGAGACCTTAATATTGTTTTTGTGCAGACATAAAAAAGAGGAGGAAACCCTACTTGAGATCCTCTAAGATCATTTTTGGAGGATCTCATTTCAGACTGGGACCTTATTGATGTCAAACCTACTAGAGGAAAGTATACCTCGTCCAAAAAAATATTAGGTAAAGACTACATAGCCGCAAGACTTGACAGATTCCTTATACATAACATATTCCTGGAAATAATTTGGACATCAGTTCAAGGATCTTTCCCTCAACTGCTTCTAATCACAAACCTATAAGTTTATCTTTGAAGGAAGGGAGAAGTTTTGGTCCCCTTCCTTTTCTCTTCAATCCTCTTTGGATGCATAATGAATAAGTCATGAATCTAATCAAAAGGGCTTGGTTGGGAAAGGTGGAAGGATCTGTTGCGTTCATCTTTGAATACAAATTAAGAGAGGTTAAAAATTCCCTTAACATATGGGTGAAAACCTTCTAGGAAGAGCCAACAAATAAGAAAATCAAAATCAAAAGAAATCTTGTGGAAACTGAGAAGAGGATGGAGGAAGAGGACTACACAAAATAACTCCACCTACAAGAGAAAGAATTGTTTAAAGAGATTAATCAAGTAAATATAAGTGAAGAAGAGCATTGGAGACTAAAGTCTTGAAGCCTTTGGTTGAGATCGAGTGACATGAACACTTCATTTTTTCACAACCAAGTAAAAGTGAGGTAGATAATAAATTCCATCAAAGAGATCTCTTCTTCTTTAGGGGAGCTTATCACTGACCATGTTCCTATTAAAAGAGATGCCACCTCACACTTTCAAGATTTTTTGATGGAGGATGACGATTAGGACCCTCAGATCACCTCCAATCTTCTTCATGATATTCCCTCCCTCGTCTCCATCGAGCATAACCAAGCTCTCTTAAAAGCCATAGAAGAAGAAGAAGTTTCTCATGCCATCTAGGGATTGGAGCCTGAAAAATCCCCTGGACCCAATGGTTTTTTTATCTCCTTTTATTGAAGATATGGGGACCTTATCAAAAATTACTTGTGCAAAATGCTTTCTTGGTCCAAAATCCGGTGCAAAGTTGGAGGAGCCACCAACTCATCTTTCTTAGACTTAATTCCCAAAGAAACAAATCCCTCCATTTTTTCTCGTTTCAGACCTATTTCCTTATGTAACCCCTCATATAAGATCCTAACCAAAATAATTGCTAATAGGTTGAAAGGGATCCTTCCCAAAGTTATTTCAGAAAATCAAGGAGGTTTCCTGCAAAAAAGGCAAATTTTGGACAACATTCTCCTATTCCAGAAGGTTGTTCATTCAAACAAGCTAAGAAAAGAGAGTGGCATGATGGTAAAGCTGGACATGAAATTTGTTTTTGATAGGGTACGTTACTCCTTTCTCTTTTCATTTATGAATAAATTTGGTTTCTCTAACACTTTTATCTATTGGATAAGTGCTTGTATAAAAGGGCCTTGGATAACAACCCTCGTCAATGGAAAACCAGGGAATTTCTTCCAAAGCAACATAGACTTAAGGCAAGGATGTCCATTGTATCCTCTTTTGAATGTGATTATGGCAGACTCCCTAAGAAGAAATTTGGAAGAGGAAAGACAAAGCAGAAAGCTTCTAGAGATCTCAATTTCTAGAGGTGTAAAGGAGATCAATCACTCCCAATTTGCAAATGACACCCTTCTTATGCGAGGCACCTCTGTCGTTCTAGCATATATATTTTAACAAATTTTGTCTCATTACCTGAATGCTTATGGAGGGGTAGTTAATAATAGAAAATGTTGGATATGTTGAGGTTTTACTTATACAACTAGCAATTACGGTTCTTATTTATTATTATAATCATTTAGCACATTAGTTGCATAAATAAGATCACTAAAAGAGAGGCAATCACATAAACAATAGAGACACATAGATCATCCTAGGAAAACCTCATGGGGGAGAAAACCTAGAAAAAACTTCCTCAATATAGATAGACCAAAGACCGAACATAAGATCCTCCTCTACTCCTTCACTAGGAAGAGTAGTGCACGACTTAACCAAGAAATACCAAGACACAGACCAAGAACCCTCCTTGACATCACACTTGGTTGCAATAGTAGTTCCTCCAAGACTTACACACTTCTTCATAGCAACAGAGCTAGTGTGGTGAGTGTTTTCAAATGAGACACCATCCTCACATATAAATCCAAGTTGTGAGGTGGCGCTAGGGTTGTTACTCTTCACTTGGTGGACCCGACTTCTCCTAGAAGTGACTAAAACCACTTTACAATGACTAGGGGCCGAATTTACAAATACCACCATAAAAATACATGTTGACCAATCCACAAAAGGGGATTTGATCTAGACAATAATGACTCAAATATAAGTAGAATATTCTTTGACATTACAATAATTCAACACTCCCCCTTAACAAGAAGGGTATTCTACTGAAAACATAAACATCAATTGACTAGAATCAATACATCATCAAGAGGAGGGGACATCGTCGTCAACATTTGGAACACTATCTGTCATATATATAGGTCATCAGAAGTTTTTCTCATCATCAACATTAGTAGAAAATGAACATCATCATCATCATCATCATCTACAACACAGATCTAGATTAACATCATCATCATCAACAACAACATGAAGCTAGAACATCAACATCAATAGCATGAATATGGAAAAACAACATCAACAACACAGAGATGGAACAATATCATCAACAACACAGAGATGGAACAATATCATCAACAACATGAAGCTAGAACAACAACATCAATAGCACGAAGCTCGAAAAACAACATCAACCACACGAAGATGGAACAATATCATCAACAACATGAAGCTGGAACAACAACATAATCAACAACACGAAGCTGGAATAAC
The DNA here is from genome assembly GCA_009831015.1 of Picea engelmannii. Taxonomy (NCBI): domain Eukaryota; kingdom Viridiplantae; phylum Streptophyta; class Pinopsida; order Pinales; family Pinaceae; genus Picea; species Picea engelmannii. The sequence goes on along the minus strand of ML791278.1, from coordinate 320,992 downwards.
ATCATCAACAACACGAAGCTAGAACATCAACATCTATATGTGGCAACAAAATGAGGCAGGTGCATCAACAAAAACATATGTCGTACTCTGATAGATCGTCCTTACCAGACCTTCAATATCTTCCTAGGAATCATAAGATTCCCTGGGATATAAAATCCTAACTTAGATACCACTGCTGACCACAACTGGCATATACATGCACAGGTACTCTGACAGACCGTCCTTACCAAACCTTCAGGATTTGTCCATGGATGATCAGTCTCCTAGGATATAAAATCCTAACTGAGCTACCCGTTGTTGGTTAGGATACCATAGTATCATCAACATCACTCCCCCTTTTGAGGGAAGTCCTTTCAGATGACACCAAGATTTTCTTGGAAGTACTCAAACTTCACACGAGACAGAGGCTTAGTCAACATATCTACAACCTGCTCATATGTGCCAACATATTGGAGCTTTACAACTCCCTTCTACACCATGTCATGAATGTAGTGACATTGGATCTCTATGTTCTTCATATTATCATGGAACACTGGGTTCTCTATCATCTTTATGAAACTCTAGTTATCACATAGAATCATGGTAGCTTCCATCTCCAGATCGAACAGACCTATCAAAAAATTTCGAAGACATATGGCTTCACAACCGATAGAGCATGTTGCAATGTACTTCTCTTCTGTCGTACTGAGAGAAATAATGGATTGATTCCTACTTTTCCACCAAGTCATGATTGAACCCAAACCAAAACAACATCTTGAAGTGTTTTTTCTGTCTAAAGCATTTCCATCCCAATCTGAATCAATATAGCCATACAAACTAAAGTCATGAGTATAACAAAGATCATAATCCAATGTACCCTTAAGGTATCTCATCACATGCTTTGTAGATACAACGTGAACATGCCTGGGCTCCACCAGATACTGACTCAAGGTGTTCACAACAAAGCATATATATGGCCTGGTATTTGTCAGATACATCAACAAACCAATAATTTTTGTGTATAAAGTAGCATCAACTAACTCTGATGAAGTATCAACCATCAGCTTCAAATTTGTCTCCATGGGTAAGGCCATGTCTTTACAATCCAACATGTCAAACTTCTTCAATATTTCAACTGCATACTTCCCTTGGTTAAGGAAGATATTCTCTGGGCTCTGACAAACTTCAAGACCTAAGAAATAATGCACTGGGCCTCGGTCTTTCATCTCAAATTCTACAGTGAGATTCCTTGTGCAATCTGTGATGAGATTTTCTTCTCCTGTCAAGAATAATTCATCCACATATAGTAGCAATACAACTGTCTCATCATTCATAACCTTGAAGTAAATATTAGAATCATCTTTACTCTTGGTAAAGCCAAAGATCGTAAAAAAACTATCAATCTTTCCATGCCAAGATCTTGGAGCTTGATTCAACTTGCAGACATGAGTCTTCTTATCATGTACCTTGAAACCAAATTTTCACATCACATTGTACCAACCTGGTACACTTGCTCAACTGCAACTCAATCTACACAGTCATGTGCTAGCTTTATCTGCTTTCTACAAAGCACTATCTGTCTCATTACCTAAGAGTATGTCCTCTTCTCTTTCTACAACTGTTCCTCTGGGACTGGGACTCTGCACTTGCAACTTCTATTTCTAAAGCTGAGAATGACTGATCTATTCTCATTGTAGTTGCTAAGCTTTGATACTAGCTCCTCTATTCTATCATGGAAATAGTTTCATATGAAACAAGGAGTGGTTGATACTGAAGGTAGCTTTTCTTCTTTCATGGAGGTAAATCAATCTCAAATATAGGGACTGCTCCCTCTGAATCTCATAATGTATCAAAATCATGGTTTTTATTACTATCTTCATGAACACTGGAAATATTTCTTTGATTACTAGAGCAAGTGTCTCATCATAGTCTTCTCCCTCTTACTAGGAGAATCTTATGGACACGAATAAGAATTTGTGCATCTCTATACTATTATCTGCAACATGATTGATTTGTTAGATAAATATTGGAAGTCACCATTGACTTCCCTTCTAGTCTCAAGAAAAAATCCATATCCCAGTCCTTCTGACTGGCTTCATCCTCTGTCACTGAAACAAGAGAATGTTTCTAGGAGATTTCAAATCTCCTAGAGGTCTCTAAAGCTATGATCTAGTCTTATGGCATCTTTCTGCTAGTCCTAGAAGATGTCTCTTTTCCCCATTTGATCCTTTCTGAGATCAGGCTTACTCTGAGTCTTGATTTCTTATGAGTCTACAAAAACTTCATAGTCTCTGAAATATATACTTGGTGTTGAATACCAAGTCTTAATATGAAAAGTTGAGTTAGACTTAAAAAAAATTATGCTTCCTGTCAAGGTGGCTTCTTTATCCATTGACCAAGTCTACTGTGAGTTCTATTCTAATGTTCGGTCATCTTTGGAGCCTTATGCTCCTCATGATCTATCTCCATATGAGATTTTCTATATATAGAAAAAGTAACTTGGATAGTTTGCTCCATGTCTCATATAATATATATTTCGTCCTGCAATCGTTACTATAGCTCCCTCAAGGTTATCACATGTGACCTTCCCAGAATAAGAACAATAAGGGAGAAACATCAGACACAAATAATACTCTTTATAATAATAATAAAACAATCATGAGAACAATCCTCACATTAGCTCCTTTAGAGCTATCACTTGTGACCTGCCTGAAACAAGGGTTAAAAGTAAGAAATACAATAATAAGAAATGAGAGAAACACTCTTCTAGCATTGTGATCAATCATTCCTCCATGGTAACCTGGAAAAAAAACAAGAGGTTTCTTCTAGAGGAGATGTTATTTATATCTGGTAAATGATTACAATAATCATTTATCTCAATAATGCTCACATGCTACCAAGTATAAAACTTTTCAAGGATTGTTATCTCAACTATAGTGTTTACTTGTAATCAAGCAATTATCAAACTTGACATGTGCAAATTTGAATCTTATCAACTTAATCAATCAAACCTGGAACCTGGAGTCTTGTCCTCAAGAATGAGTTTTTTTTCTTTTCTTCTAAGTCTCCTTCACCCAATATGACAAGTATTCTCTTCAACTTGTCCTTTGTACTAAGATAATATGTTTTCTTGACATAAATCTAAGTTAGAGAATAAACTCTATAATCTCAACTTTAATCAATATAATACTTTGACTTTAATTTTGACCAATGGTTAGTATGATAACTTTAACAAATCAAAATGCAACCTTGATATTCATAAGTTTACAATAATGCCATAGCAAGTAGAGGAATATCAAAGCAATCAAACTCGGGGTGCATACTTTCTCTGAATGTGTTGGATCTGAGATCCCTATGGACATACGATTGTTGTTTAGACAAAAGATCCTTTTTCTTGCAAATACCCTTTAAAATAATGATACAGTTTAAACATATGTAAGTACATACCTTTGACAGTATCAGCAGGTAGTGGCACCATCTAGCAGCAATGACATTTAATAACAAACCTTTAAAACTTCAAAGGTGTTGCAACTTGTAATTTAAAGGTAGTTGTAGATTTTCTATGGTAAGGCGCACTAGGACAATAAAAATCAGTCCCGACACTTCAAAAAATCTTTCTCTGCAATTGGTACTCCAACTAGTGTTGGCACTCCAACTAGTGTTGGCACTCCAACTAGTGTTGCAATTGGCATGAAGGAACTAGCACTGCAACGAAAACTGATACTGCAATTGATACTGTAACTGCAAGTGATACTGCAAATGTAATTGCAATTGGTACTCCAACTTAGGGTTTTATGAGGAAACCCTAATTTCTCAAACTTCAAATTTCAAAATTTTGACCGAGGGACCAAATGCGTCCTCCTAGGGAAAGTTCCTAGATGTAGTTAATTTATCCAATGTCCTCCTCAAACAAGGAAAACATCACACTTAGGGTTTATGCAGAAACCCTAATTTTGCAGTAGTTGCAATACTGAAACTAAATCTTGGAGATGGTGCGTTGAAGCTAGCCACTTCTTATAAACTGTGAGTTGGTCTCTTTCGGGCCTCCTCTGATACCATGTTAAAGTTTTACTTATACATATAGTAGTTACAATACTTATTTATTATTATAATCATTTAGCACATTAGTTGCATAAATAAGATCATTGAAAGAGAGGCAATCATAGAAACAATAGAGACACACAGATTATCCTAGGAAACCCTCATGGGGGAGAAAACCCAGCAAAAACTTCCTCAATATAGATATACCAAAGACCGAACAAAAGATTCTCCTCTACTCCTTCACTAGGAAGAGTAGCCCACCACTTAACCAAGAAATACCAAGACAAATACCAAGAACCCTCCTTGACATCACACTTAGTTGTAGTAGTAGTTCCTCCAAGACTTGTGCACTTCTTCATAGTTGTAGATCTAGTGTGGTGAGTGTGTTCAAATGAGACACCATCCTCACATATAAATATAATTTGTGAGGTAGCACTATGGTTGTGACTCTTCACTTGGTGGAGCCGAATTCTTCTAGAAGTGGCTAAAACCACTTTATAATTACTAGAGGACAACTTTACAAATACCACCATACAAATACATGTTGACCAATCCACAAAAGGGGATTTGATATTATACAAGACCCGACTTGGACAATCCACAAAAGGGGATTTGATCTAGACAATAATGACTCAAATATAAGTAGAATATTATTTGAAGTTACAATAATTTAATAGGATATATGGCTGGAATGCTACAGAAAGAAGACTCTGAGCGCTAGCTGGAAATATCAACTTTATTTTTTCCTCTAGTTGTTGGTCCTTCACCTATCTTTGGGTCCCAATATTACTTTCTAGATAAAGAGCATCAGATTGGAAAAAAAATATGAATAAGATAAGAAAGAAGATGAATCAGTGGGGGAAAAATGGCTCAATCCAATAGGAAGAGTGGTCTTAATCAAATATGTCATATCCTCAATGGTTATATATCAAAGCTCAATCCTTCTAGCCCCGAGAAGCATTCACTAGGAATTGAATACCCTTGTACGAAAATTCTTATGGAAAGGAGGGAAATCCAACATGAGAAAATTCCATCTCATCAAATGGGGATCAATAATCACCCCCTACGAGAATGGTGGGGTGGCCATAAGAGACTCTACATTGGTGAATAAGGCGTTGGGAGAAAATATCCTATGGATATTGGTGGCTGGAAGGAAAGCCCGGTGGAAAACTTTCCTTCTAAATAAATACCTCTCTGGGACCAAATATAGATGCCTAGATAAGGACCCCAAGCAGATGAAAAAATATCCCACTTGGAATTTGTGTAAGGAGGCTCTCCCTACATTATTTAAGAAATTAACGTGGATTTCGGGGAGAGGGAACCACATAAAAATATGGGAGGAAATATTAATGGTGGATTCTCCATTGGCTACAAGAGATGATCTATCCCTGCTCAAAAACTAGATGTCAATGAACGATATCCAAACTCTCTTGGATATCTATGTTTGGGATTCATGAAGAGATTGGAAATGATGGAGAAGCTTTTCTCTTCCTGTAGAGATGCATTACCAGTGGAATCAATTGGTAGCTCTTTTACGAGGGAAATCTCCCTGCTCCTCAATTGCTCAGGACAAAATAGGTTGGGGTGCAAAAGGAGGGGAGTACATAGTAAAATTAGGATATCAAATTCAATTGCATCAACCCCCCTTTCCTCCAAAAGAGAAACAGTGGACAACCATATAGAAAAGAGAATCCATCCCAAAAGTAAAAGTGTTTAGCTAGGTTCTCTTCCACAAAAGAATTTTGATAGCGGAAAATATAAAAAAAAGAGGAATAGAAGGACCTTCCAAGTGTGTTATCTACAAACAAAGTGAGGATTTGATTAACCATCTTTTCATTGAAATTGTTTTCACTCACGAATTTTGGAGAATAATGCTCGTAGGATTGGTGAGAACTCCTCTAAGACCCAACAACATCAACGAATCATACTCTACATGGAACAAAAGATATCTGGGTAGCTTCCTCAAAAAACCATTACTAAAAAGGGCCTGGGAAATCTTTCCTTTTTATGTAAACTGGAAAATATAGCTAGCTAGAAATAAGGAAATATTCAACAACGAAGCCACTCAACCTCAAAGAGTCATTTCCTAGGATTGGGGATTATTGACTGAAACAATTGATCTTAGAGGGAACTCGACATAGTTCCCCTCTAATATGGAATCCCAAGGGTAGATCTGGTTAAACTCAATCTTGTATAGCACTCTCAAAAGGAATATCAATGACATTGATCCCTCTCCCATGTTGGAAACTTAGACTCCGAGATGAAAAATTTGAAGCATGTATAAAAGAAATAAACCAACACGTCCTTTTCTTTGATGGAGCCTCAAAAGGAAACCCAGAGGTGGAAGGACCGGGGGGGTGATGTTTGACCCCGAAGGAACAAAGGTAGCCAACTTCTCTTGGGGTTTAGGAATCACAACCAATAATCATGCAAGGACTCTTGCTACTTGGAAAGGTCTGGAGATAACAAATAACAGAGAGATAAAAAACTTAACCATATTAGTAGACATCACTCTTGTAATACAAAGCATGCATCGGAAAATCCTTCTAAGCAACATAATTCTGAATCGAATAATCACAAGGATCATTGATATAAAATAAACCATGGAGAACCTCAATGTTTTCCATGTGATAAGAAATCAAAACAAGAAAGTTGATTGCCAGGGAAACCAAGCATGCAATTTATAGGAAGGATGTATCATCATGGGAGATAATTCTTGGTGGGACTCGATCCCCTAGTTTGGATGTCATTCCACTTCCCATGCAACTATGGTTTTTGTTGGTAATAAAATAGTCGAAAGCCCTCATGTTGTACCTCTACAGTGGGTCGACGGGTTGGTGAGACACGCAAACATTTATGTTCGTAGCAGGAGGATCTACTTCTCGAAAATTCCTTCATTACACCCTGATTATTTTGTACCTCAGTCCGCAGGAGGACTGTGCAGAAGTCTGCAAGGCAACACCATGAATCAATTTGAGTTCCTCTCTGTGCGTCAGGTCTTTCTTGTCTTATTTGGAATGGTGGAGAACTCCTTGCAAATAACAAAGCAAGTGTAATTCTCAGTCTGTGGCTTCATTGGGTCGCAGGTGTTCAACAAGTAGAGGAAATCATGTAATCGACGACCCCGACTCACCCCCATCTGCCCAGAATTGAAAAGAGCGTTGAAAATTTGGAGGAAATTGTGGTTAAGTTTATGCAAAGGCTCGATGTATGCAAGAAATGAGTTGAGCGTTAGTATCAGGAAGAATTACAGTACATCTCAACTCAACAACAAAGCTTACAACAGGAGGTAGACAAGCTCAAATCTCATAAGGCAATTCAGGACGTGGAGCTAAAATTCCTGAGGGAAAGAACTAAGGAACAAGAACATCATATAAGAAGGCTGAAAAGATATTTTAAAAACCTAGAAGCAGAGAATGCACCCCCTCTAAGCATTTATAGGATGTGAATCCGATCAGGGCACAACTCAAATAACTCAGAGGGGCACATCAGCAGGGAAGAACCTATAGTGAACCAGACCTAGCTTCTGTTGAACGACCCGCAATGAAGCAACAGTCACTCAGTTGCTCCAGAAATCACGCAGGAGAGGATGAACCAAGAAAAATACTAGGTTATCAGTGATTAATTATGCAATGTACATTTTTTTACTTGGGTAGTAGTTTCATTAGGATATACAACAATCACAATGCCCATTTTGTTAATTTCCCTATCTTAAGGCCGAATTTTACTTTGTCATGCACCCAACCCCTAAGTACCTTTTTAAGGGATGGGGTATAAATTTTTCTCTTAACCTAATACGCATGGCCTAGTAATTATCGAAATCTTTACTTTCTCTTTTCCCTCTTAGAAGTAGTTTAACACTAACTCAATAAATTACTCATATGATAATTATGAGTAATTATATTATAACATAATGAGAATAATTTTTCCATAATATACTTAAGTTGATTAACCTTAATTAAGGTATATAATTCAATTCCTCCATGCCGCATTTTCACGTAATTTAACATATATATCTAAATATATGTATATTTATTTATTTACTGGGAAAGAGGATTAACTATATTCAACCATAAATTATCCTTTTATTAATTATATTATAATATAATTGTATTTAATTATATTATAATATGATTAATTTATATCAAAGGGGGCACTTAGGATTATCAATTCCCATCAATACCTAAGCCTCTGAAATTCAGAGAAGATTCCACATTAGGATTTTATGAACCCAAATCTCCGGAACGTTGGATTTTTGGAGAGGGTCCCACCTCTATTATGCCTTTATGCCAATACAAGCAATTATATTACCATATGATATAATTACATATGTTTAATAATATTATTGAAAAGAGGAAAAATAGGTTCGGCCTTCGGTCATTTTTCCCTTACACTCTATCTTCTCCAAACATTTCAGAGCCCCAAACTCTCAAAGGACCCACACTTACACATGACTTTGCATTAAATATTAAATTAAAAAGGGAAAAGGTTAGTACTTTATCACGTACCAATGCCATAATAATTTTATTTAATATATATATATATATATATATATATATATATATATATATATATATCATCTTTTTGGAAAATGCACCGAAGTTTATAAAGCCTCCAATATTTTATTAATATTTGAAATAAGGGAGAGAGAGAGAGATAACTCCAGGTCAACCCCCTTCGGCTCTCCACCACATTCCTTATACTCCAATCTCCCAGAGCCCCGGAGTCTCGAAGCTCTGAAGTAACCCCACTAGCACACATTACCACACCATTTAATATTCAAAGGAGTTGGCTTCATTTACGTGAAATCAATTGAATGAACCTTAAAATAAAATAAAATAATATATTATTTTATATTCCTCGAAAATTACACCCAGGTTTTAAACTTCTCTAATATTATATTATTATTTGACACAAGAGAGAGAGAGAGAGTTCTTCAGGTCAATTCCCTTGGCTCTCCACCACATTCCTTATACTCTACTCTCTTGGAGCTTGAGAGTCTTAGAGCTCAGAACTGACCCCACTTATACACCTTTTCACATTATTTAATAATTTAAAAATGGCTAGCATCATTCACGTGTAACCATTTTAATGAACATTAGTATAATATAATATATTATATTATACCTCTTGAAATTCTCATCCAGGTTTAAACAATATCTAAGGTTATATTTAATATTCAATAATGTAATGAAGGAAAGGATATTCGGGTCCACACCTTCAACTCCTCCACACAATTCTTCCTTCTCATATAACCCAGAGTCCCGGAGTTCTAGAGTTCCAGAGGGGACCCACTAGTATTACAATGTAACATAAATAAAATGATTTGGTTTGACTTATAATATTATATATATAAGTTGTAATAAAGGTGTATTATATTAATTTGCGTTAATGGATCATTTTAATTATCATACAATGCAATTAATAATATTTCTTATCTTTTGCAACCTTGCACAAAGAAGATAAGGTTTGGGCCTTCAGTGACTTTGGTTCGTGAGTTCCATCACCCCAAATACCTCGGAGCCCCAGTGCTCCGAACTCCCGGACTTTCGAAGACTACAAGAAGGCTAAAACATTTGGTCTCCATTTAATTCCCTGGTGTGTTTGACATTAAAATGATAATAATAATTATATTCTTTTGGGTTTCGGGTATTTTACGCTCCAGGGACGTTAACTTGCATTTTCAGAATAATAAAATAATATTACTATTAATAATAATAATAAAAATAATCATATGTATATAAACATATATACAAAATTTAAGGAGATTCTTCCCAAATTTAGGAGATTTAACACAAATTAAATATAAATGTTTATTTATGCCCCAAATAGAATTTTGAGAACTTTTGTATTTTAATTTCATTTAGACCAATTTCATGTTTATGTCCTAATTATTTATAAGAACTTTTAATGTTTTCCCATAATTCGGATTATTTCCTAAGTCCACACAGATCTGATACCTTCTAACTTTTCTAGTAGGTGATTTGAAGATATACTAAAATGGAGCACTATTATGCAGAAAAATCGCTCTCTCTTGTTTCAGAGGTGTTATAGATATTTTTAACTGCTCAGTCATCAATTTCCCAGCATGCATTAAATTGTACAACACAGTTAACCACAACATCCACTCCCATAAATCTTACTTTAGCACACAGATAGTCAAGAGATAAGAAATTAAATCCAAAGAGCTTTAGCTAATACATTCTCTTTATTCTGCTTAAATTTTTCAAGTCACTTTTGTCATAAATTAAACTTACACGGTTCTAGAACATAGTATAAAATTTTCTCTGATCTAAACACTACAAAGATCTAACCAAGTATACTTATATAGAAACCAGACAATGATGCAATTGATGAAAGGGGTGCCCTTTTCCACCTAGCTGTAGAAACAACTCCTGGACGAATTTACCGTTGACCACCCCCTAGCTAGATCATGATTCTCTAAGAGAGACTATTCCTTTTGTTCAGCAACAGCCAGGGACGAAGGCCACTATCCTCCTCCCATAGGAACTTGGCGGATCGATTTTCTCTCCACCAAGCAAGGGGGTCTACAATGAGTGCTTCCTTAATCACTCATCTTCTTTGTAACCACATTTATCATCTTGTACTCAAAATGCTTCCCAACAAATTCTTGTACCTAGAACAAATTCGTTTTTCAGTTCTCTTCAGAACCAGTGAGTTGCACATGCTCTCCCTCTTCATAAATGGTCACCATACTCATTCCTATACATCCTCTCTACTCAGAAAATGGATCCGAGACTCAACCAATTGTCTCCCCTCTTCTTTTCTTTCCATTTTTCCTTGTCTATTGGCTTCTTCAGTAAGATTTTCATGGGTCAAATTCCCCCAATTTGTGGGTAACTCCAGAATCCCCTAGATGGGTACTTTTCTGGCCATGCTTTTGAGACAAGGTACTTTTGGTACAACACCCATTCCTTTTCATAATTCTGGGAAGTTGATAGTTCATCTACCTAGTCCCTCCATTAACCGCAATTCTAGAAAAATGGACAATCTGGATTTTTCTTGATTATTAAATTGGCAAGGGAAAATTTCCTCCTTGATTTCCTCTCATGCATCATGATCTACCTTGGCAACCCCTTCAACAATTATGCAACACTTTCCTTTTTACATTAGTAGCATAAATATTTACACTACCCTTTTAACAAAATATAGTTACATTTACAAGTTGGGGGAAACAAGGGTATTACATACTTCTAGCACTCTATGTACAAGTTTGAATCAGGATGTTGAGCCAAAACTTTGGAACTTTTGTAAACTTTTGAAGGTTGGACGGTGAGGACAAAACTTCCTCTTTTATTTTTAATACAAATCAATACTCGTTTTTGTAAAAAAAAAAACAATTTCTTCCTATATCAAAGAGATATTTTTTGAAGGTAAGTTTTCTTAAACAATTCCTTTCAAAGTCCATATTTTTTTTAATAATTTTTGTCATAATGAAGGTTTTCTCAAACAATTTTTTTCAAGATCAAATTTTTTTATAACTTTTGTTTAAAATCAACTTTTTATCCAAAATTTCTTTTAAAGCAACTTGGTTTATTGAGCATTATAAAAAAAATTATTTCTTTAAAAAAAATTGAGCTATAAAGTTTGATGTTTGAAATTATATTTCTTGTTATAAAATGTTGATTTTTTTAAAAACCTTTACATATTGAATAATCATGGGCAACAAAAGGGACTACAAGAGAAAATATGATTGCACTCGGGGTGATACTCATCGTAAAGAACATGCGAAAGAGTACTATAGAAGAAAGAAACACAAACATGTAAATATTGAAGGAACAAGTGATAATAATGTAAATAGAAATATGTATCATGATGTTCAACAAGAAGAAATCGAACCAGACATGCATACATATTATAGATTATGTTTAGAATTCAAAAAATTATTGTCTAATATAATTGATTGTAATTTGAAAAATATTTTGCAAAAAACATAAATAGATTTGTCTCATAACATTGATGAAGTCATTGAAGCCGGAAATGAAGAAGAATTTGAACCACACACACACACATAATTTAAATTGTGTTTATAATTGGTTTTCAATAAAAAATATAATGAATACAAGATGAACAATTGTAGATTTTAATTAATTTATGATTCAATTTAATTTTTAATGTAATTTAATGTTTATTTTTTATACAATGTATTTGAAATTTGTATGTTTACAACTTTAAAAAAAATAATCTATGTTAATTTCAAGTGTTTTTTTAATTTAATAGAATTAATTTATGTTTTTAAATTAAATTGAATCATGCAGGTGATATCAACATTGATGATGAAATGTTAGAAAATATTGATATTGACAAATTTGAACATATTATACGATATCATGTTGAAGTGATTTGTGAATTTGTTTTCAAAAATGAATCAATAGCAACACAAGCTTAAATTTTGAAAGGTTCGATAAGGTCGAAAAAGTTAAAAGAAGCTACATCATTATTGGATGATCGCACTGGGATCAGATTTAAACCCCTCTTATCCCTTTCGTAAACCTCTTCTCTTTGGATGGCTTCAATTCTCATCGTCTAACATTATTGTTAACCGGCCACTAGGACCACCGGGCCCCAGAAAATTTAATAATGTTCATTTTAGAAGTTTACCCTGGTCCAGTTTAATCGATCACCGATCCACTGAGGATACACATCCAAATATCCCACATAATCTTGGGTTTGGTACGATTTAACCAACCAACGATCTATTGGGAATAGTTTTCAACTATCCCATGTAATTGGGAGTTTGGTTCAGTTCAACCAGCCACCAGACACCGGGAATATAAAGCCACCGAGAAACCATGCAACTGGTATTTTTGATGGATTGAAGGCCAGTCTGATTATCAATTGTTTTCGATCGTTGATATCTTACAATGATCAATGACCATATCTATTGATTCCCATAGGAACAAATATTTTCATTCAAGAAAGACTTAGTCAATCTCAACGATTACACCATCATACAAATTCAACAGTCCCTCAATGCATTCATACACACATGAATTAAATGCAGAGATCAAACAAGTGATACTTGGAGGAATGAAAACATGTTGATTTTATTAATCCAACTCTATACAAGGATTCTATAAACTCATTATTGCCTCTCTGCCTATGTTGGCCCGATTTCACAATTTCAGTGCCTCTTTGGCCCTTGGTGACTCTCTTCTTCATTTACGTAGGCTTACAATATATACAAGGAATATAACTACTAGATTATATCATATCTCGAATACATTCCATGAGATATGTGTCTTACTCCTAATATCTCTATAAAGCATTGAAATTTGCTAACAAGGAAAATTTGATTACATTACATGGAAAGTAATTAAAACAAACTCTTCCTATGTGGCTTAATCTAGGGTCTTCTAGAATATTTTAAGAAAATGCAATTAATTCGAAAAATGGAAGTCGAGACCCCCTAGGGTCTGAACAACAATGTTGACTTGGGAGATATGCTCCTACACCATTGGGTATTAAAAATTTGACAAAATATAGAAAAGGTGAAACAAAATTTCTTTGAAAATATAACTAGTGCATTAAAATCACTTGAAAAATATAGAAAAAAAGGATGTTAGTATTGCACATAGAATAATACAAACAACAATTATTCATCTAGAAATATTAAATAAAGTTTGGCACAATGGATGGAAAAAGCGATGGGAACCTCAAGAAAAACATTGTACAAATATACAAAATTTCGATTGCAAATAGATGCAAATAATGAACTTGCTTGTTGGACAACTATTTGTAGACAACCCTACAAAGATAGATTTGCAGAAAATGTTAAAGCTATGGCCCATCAATATTGGTTGGAAAATTCTTGTGTTTCACCAAATGCAAGGGATGTGGTACGAATAATAGTACAGAATTAATATGACCACCATGCAAAAAAATATTGGAAATGACACAAATATAATTGTTCAATAAGTTCAAAGATGACCATAGTGAAGTTAATATATCCATCAATACATTTGTGCAACAAAAACGATGGTATGTTAAAATCATCATTGTTCATTACACTTGACGTTGTTGTCGTTATCATTTGGAATTTGAGTTATATTATGACACTTTTCTTGATTTTGGTAAAACGTTTTGGGCAAGTTCACCTCCTTCTTCCACAATTTGTGCTTTTATATCCCAAATTCTATGTGAAAGAGAAGGTGATGGTTTATTTTACCACAAAACATGTGTTGGTGGGAAGAAATATAATCACTGTGGAAATCTAGCTTTATTTTACTCCAAGTATCCTATTGATATGAATGATCAATCATTGTCCAATATAACGGTGGATTGGAAAAGATATTAATATATCAATGTCACTACTACAAATTTTTCAAATGTTATTTCCAAAATGATTGATTTGCAAGAGGATAAGATCTGTGTGATAGATTTTTTGAAAAAGTTTGAAAAATAAATTTATAAATGCACCAAGCATTCGCATCGATGGCAAGTCCTACAATTCAAACAATCTTGTGAAGTTTTTCCACCGAGGATAATTTTGTCAGTGCTTGATTTTGCAGAGAATTAACACATTCACTGCACAAAAATAAATACAAAGTGAATATTGTCATCTTGATCAAGTCTCTATACTTGTCCATGTTCTATATAGACATGCTCAATAGAGTGTTGATAACATAGAAAGCACCAATGAAAATCGACAAGTCATTAAAGTATATCACTTTTATATAAGTGATGATCATACACACGATACACATTATGTACAACATTGTTTTGATAAAATTTATGATTCATCGAAATCCTATGGGATCAAATTCGATCAACATTGGATATGGTCATATGGATGTGCGAGTGAATTCAAATCTTCACGTTCATTCTATTGGTTGTGTCATCTTTATAAGAAAAAAAACATTAAACATTATTGGAATTACTTTGAGATTGGTCGTGGAAAAGAAGAGCATGGCGGTGTAGGGGCATATGTAAAAGGATAACTTCGAAAGTGTTAGATGAACCCTTCTGTCAATTAATTTGTATTTGATGATCAAGTTGTTTAATGGTGTTGAGAAACTCTAAGCCATGAATATAATTCATCAAGGGATGTGTGCATGTGTGTGTATACATGTTGTGCACATGAAAATATGATTCAATCAAGTTCAATATCAATAATTTGTCTTTAACATATATTGACATTTCATTTGTTTAAATAAATTATTCTTGAACCGTACGGGTTTTTTTGGCATATTGGAATCCAAGATGTACATAGATCAATTCAATGTGAAGTTAGTATAATACATGGGCCTCGATGCCTTCTCGTTGGATTAAGGATGTGGTCCTATTCTCATCTCCGGTTAGTACTACATCCCATAGACTGGAATGATCCCTCATTCATGGATCACGTACTTCACACCAAATCTATGGTGTCATCCTATACAACACTAACCACATCCACCTTTAGAAATCGTAATCTATTTGTCCCAAATTGGATCCTCTGATCATGTGAAAGGACATTACAGTTAATGGTTCTGAATTTAGAAATGCAATAGTCTTGGAGGTGGTGGTCGCTCACACGTAGATCTGGGGGGTTAAACATGGCTCTAAAATTGGAGAAAAGCATCGAAGTAAAATTGTATCAACAATTTGTGAAAATTAAACTCTTCAAGTTGGGTGTTATAGATAGCTTGTCCTCTTCACAACACAATAGTGCAAGAGCTCGAGGAAGATTGAATTGTGCATCCTGGAAATGGTAAACAAAAGATCAGGGCATACACGATGGCATTGAGGAGTGCATGAAGAGGAATATGCAACGTTGGAACAAGCAGTCCAAGCCATCCACATCAGGTTGGAAAACTTATCAACACAATTAGTTAACAACTTGTAGCTATTGATTGAGCAAAGGCATAAGCAATAGAGGATTGAGGATGAAGTGGGGATCATGAGAATATAGGTCGAATATATGTGTCAACATCCAATTTCTCCAAGAACAGACAATGATGCAACAGAGATTTTCGAAGAAGCCTCTTAACCGAGTCCTCCTCACATGGTGTTGGACTTGAACAACCCTCCTAACCCTGAAGATGAAGAAATGGCTTGTTCTCCAGGACCAGAGGCAGAAGAAACTGACAGGAAAGACAATTTGTTTTGTAGTTCAAGCATGTTGTGTTTTTGTGTATTTTTCCCAAGAATCTTTTTTAGGATATACAGTTGGAATAACTTTATAATTTTACTTGTAAAAAAATCCAATAGTTGGATGGCACATATATGTAGTTGATGCACATCGTAATTTTGAAAGCTTGGTACAAGCTAGTTTTTCCTCTATATTATCTTGCCACTGTGAGTTCTCTCACATTTTTTTATTAATATATTTCCCAATTTCTTAAAAAAAGGTACATGGGACTCAAAAATTGCATTCAATTAAAAAAAAAGCCTACCAAAATGTGTTTGCATTTGATACAAGGAATGAATCTTGTTTTTGTTCAATTTTCATAGAGGATACATAGTCCATAGAGATTTGTGAAAACGAAATTGGCAAATATGTTAAAGATTGGAACCATACAAAAATTAATACGAAGGGGAAAATGTCACTTGCAAGCTAAGAGAAGATGGAATCAAATGACACTATAGTGACAATTGATGGTGATAGTGTTTTTTATCTTGTTAGAGAAGGTAAAATGTTACAATTGTTCAATAATATCTTTTATGTTTAAACAATGTAATACACTATATAAAATATATATAGTATAATTGTGCATGTTGATAATGAGTTGTTTGTTGGCACATGCCCGTATTTGCAGGATATTTTTCTTTGTTATGGTTGCACTTGTAGACAACAATGAAAACGTTAAATATTATTTGATGTGATGCATAGAAAGAAAGATGAAGTTATTGGAAGATTATGATGATAATGGTTTTATATATGAAAGAGAATTCATTAGACTAAAAGGCTATTTTTTTCAAGAAACCCATCAAACTGAAAGTCATATTCACTTTCAAAACTAGCATTTGTATGCCATAAGTTGTCAATATAGTAATTTTGTATGTGCAGTGCGTATATAGTTAATAAATGTTCAATCAAAGAAAAGATTGAAAGTTAGAAAATGGAAAATGACAAAAGTTGATCATGAATGAATAATTGAAGATGACATACCACTATGATGTTTTTAAACAACATTCCATATATATA
>ML791278.1:259047-277444 GCA_009831015.1 Picea engelmannii | reverse complement strand
AAAAAAAAAAAAAAAAAAAAAAAAACAATTTACCAGCCATAGGTGGTTGATGTGATGAGGTTTGTACATTGACCGACATGGGGGGATCCGTGTTAAAACCGAAAAAAAAAATGGCACAAAATCATGACTAGCAAAATATAGCATTGATCTATCATACATAGATCAACTCGATCACCACCTGCAAATGGTTGTGCACTCTCTCGTGATGCTCTTTCTCATGATGATCTACTGAATAATGCATCTGAAAATAAATTTATTGTACAATGAATTTTATCGATTTCAAAACTTATGAAAACAAGATAAATATGCAAGCATGCACACAATTTAACATGTGCATATAAACATACATACCTTGATCTCCAGTCTGACTAGATCAAGATGAATTTGACCATCTTACAGGTGTTGATGGGTCCAAATGACATGTCAAGCAAGGGAGAATGCCCAATGGCATGTCCCAATCATACCTACTCTCGTTTGGAGTAGTGTTTCTGACTAGTATGTGGGTCTAGTTGCCACTAAGAATTAAAAGAAGAAAACTGGGAAAGAAAATGAACCGTCCCCTGAGGAATTCTAATTAACTCTAAATCTAATCTAAACTAGAAACAAACTAATCTAATCTCACTACTTGTAGCCTATCCAACAAGAGAAAAACTAATTGAATGAATACAATTTGAGATGACATTGTTAATAGCATAAATAGTTCTTATCCATTGACAATGTATTAAAACAATGAAATTGCAGAACCGATCACAAATAGTTGCATGTCGGATTTGTAACGTCATCATTGTATTCATCATAAATCATAACGACATAAGTATTCCAAACACTAAGCATTGAAATAGTTCATATGACAATTATCCAAAAAACTTAAATGACAAACACATATGTATAGTTATCCCACAAACATTTGAAAATGACCATAATCTCAAAACGCCTTATGCTCTTCATATATCCAGAAATCATAGTATCATCGGTCTATACAATGGACAAAAGTCCCTTATTACATTCAACGAGTTCTCCTTTATAAGATAAGAGAGACTCCTCAATTCTTGTGACTTTTCATTTCATTTCCTTTTTTTTGTCATTATGCACTTCGAATTTCTTTTACACTTTTGTACATGAATATGTAAGCATTATAAACATAAGTTGAAGAGACTCCTAAGTAGTTATTCTCATTTTATATGATGTTCATGAGTGATACATTTTAAAAATATCCTCAACTTTGCTTGTCGGTATCCTTTTCTGTTCTTCGAGTTATTTTGGGTGTTTCTAGTGTTAGTTTGGTGATTAATATTATTTCACCATCTTCTTCTTTGTTTCATATTTCTAATGTGATTTTCGAGGTCTGGTTTCGACTCCTATAACTCAATATATGACTGCCTAAACATTACACAGCCCATTTTTTAATTAAATTTGGGCCTCTTATGTTCTCTATATTTTATGGGAATTTCCACCCTCAATCTATTAATACTAGTTGTACCATCCTATTATTCTCTATGTTATCTTTCCGAGAAGCTATCTTGAGCCCGATTTCATCTTCGAGATTTCAAGATACATTTGTCTAAACATTGCATGATTAGTTTCCCATTAAATTTGTGATCTTTTGTTCTTTGCATTTTCTGGGATTTTTCGTCACTAGTTTGACCTGAAGTCCTCTTCCAATGTGTTCTCATGCTCGATATATTTCCAACGAGGTATCCTAGGCCTAATTGTCACTCATGTAGCTCAAGATATGGTTGTTTGAAGCTCGATGCTCAACAACCCTTAATATACTCATGGGGGAATCTAAACCATCGATCTTCAACTTGAAAATCATTATACCACATGCATGAGGTAATTCACGTAGAAAAATTCTTTTGAAAGAAAAATCACAGAGAAATTTAGCCACTAAATTTTTCTATGGAATTATGTTACCTTCTCCATATCTTACTTAAGAATCCCACCCAGGCATAAAAAAACATTACTCCAAGCATCAAGGTTGTAAATGATACCTTTCATTTCTCTTCGGCTTGCAATGAGGCACATGGAAAGAGATCTAAGGAGCTTTCTCAAATATTTGGCACTTAAGGTATCATCACATTGATGTGTCAATGTTTCTAAAAACAATGAATGTTATAGATAAAGATACTTGAAATTGGGGAAAGGGGAATGATCAAAGGAGTAAGGAATTGATGATGCAAAAAATTGAATGAAAAAATCACGATTCTCATTGTTGTAATTCCAATTTTAGGTTTTTTGATGCTCACAAGGTCTGTTTTTCATACGCTCATACATTAAACTTAATCAAGGACATACAATTAATCGTGAATCTCAATGAGTTTTTTTATCCCAAAAAAAATCGTTAATATAATTTTGTGTGAAACAAAAAAAAAAACCATCCATTATCTTTATAATGAGCTTGAAAAAATGTATACAAGATCAATTAATTGTTGAGAGATTTACATTCAAGTATAAATTATGTTTTTTTTTCCCCAAGTTTCTATCACAATAATAAGGATGTCGTGAACAACATACTAAGTGGTTGAGAGGCCAACGAAGGTTCCCAAGTAATAATAAAATATTAGATACCAATGTTATAACCATGCTATATTTGTCAATGCATTAGATGCTTTCAGAGAGATGGAATATGTGATCATGAATAACGAGAGATGAACTCATTTCCTTGGGTTTGGTCAACATCTATTGTTTTCTCTTCAAAATTTGTCATTGAACCACGCATTTGCAACCATACTGAGTAGTTGAGAGGCTAGCGAATATTCTCAAATAATAATAAAATATTAGATACCAATACCATAACCATATTAGATTTGTCAACATGTTAGATGCTTTGAGAGAGATGGAATATTTGATCACGAAGAAAGAGACATGACCTTGTTTCCTTGGGTTTGGTTGATTTCTATTATTTTCTATTCAAAATTGCCATTGAATCACACATTTGTAGTGAATTTTGATAATAAGTTTTCAATGCCATTGCAATTCACACCTATGACCCATGACTAATTGTTTTGGTGTTTTGCAAATCCAAGTGAGGAGGCAAAGATAACAAAGGAAATGACATTATGGCATGTGTGAGATCTGAACACATCAAATATGGACATTAAATGTTATGCCAATTATCATATTGACAACGATAAAAAAAAAATGCACATAACACACAAATTCAAGTGGGGATTTGAAAAGATTAGGTGTCCAAGCTTCACTTGGAAGCTTATATTAAGTGACATTCAAAACGTCGGATAAGCCAATACAATGATAGGATTATATATAGGAATGAACTTTGTGATGGATTGTATGTTGTGGAAGGGTACACCATATCAAGGAATAGATGAGAGCCAACAAGAATAGAGGTGATTTTAGTCTTTAGATGCCAAAGGCAAATAATGGATGTTGAATCATGAATATTTTTCATGATTCACATCCATCTTCATATAATATGAAGGTATAATGCTCACTGAGCATCCAAGAGATGGGAGTGAGATGGATGGGTTGTTTAAAATGAGACACTTCTTTTAAAATTTTATAATATTTGTTGTCCTTCATAAATAATAAATTGTTTTAAAATTTTACATTTTTTTAAGGGTGTTTTTTTAATTACCCTTCTAAGACGGATTTGAATCCCTTAGAAGAGTTAGAAAGGGTTCAATTCTAATCGTCGCGTAAGAAGAGCCTCAATTTTCTTTAGTTGGATTAGGGTTTTGATTCTAATGATTTAAATGATTACTTTCCATTTTTTTTTGTGTGTCAAATGAATTAATAGCAATGGTTGTTTCTAATCCATGAGCTAATATCAATTAATTGTATCATTTTAGGTTATTTATTATATAATTTTTTAAAATAAATGTGGGAATTAATTGTTTATCATTTATTGTAATTATATTAAATAAAAATATATAAATAATTTATTATATGATTTTTTAAAAGAATGTACATAATATAATTAATATTTTTTCTTTATATTAAATTAAGAAAAAAAATTATTATATATTTTTTCCAATTAAAATATGATTTTTTATTATCATTATCTTCCTTTTATAATAAAATGTGATTTTTCATTACCAATTCTATATGAAATGAATGATTAAATCCTTCTCAGATATAATTTTTTTATTTATATGTTTAAAGGTTTAGCAAAATAGCAAATGTTGTGAATAAAGGACAAAACTAATTAAAAAGTCAAATCGTTGTTTTCACATATTTGATTAGGCCACATGTTTTAAAGACTTTGTTAGATATTAAGTACCACCATATCTTATAACAAAATTAACAATGGGATTTTCTATGCTTTAGATATTAGTATTTTAATATAAATCTAACAAATTGTCATAGTGTTTAGATATCAACAACTCTGCACTAACTAATTAAAGATATACATTTCAAGTGTACTATTATTCCATGGTGATATATTAACTAATAAAATATCTATGTTTTAGGTGTACTGTACTGAATGTATTTGTTTAATGATGCATTTTTAATATGAAATAGTATTAATTTATAATCTATAATGGAAATTGAATTCAATTTATATATTGAGAATTTAGTATTATGTGTTTCAAGTTAAATGATATTGATATTTTAGTGTGCATTTAAATGCATTTTGTATTAAATGTGAATGATTTGAAACTTAGTGAGACAAATCTGATGGATCCATCGCATAAGATTTATTGAATCGACATTTATTGTGGTCATGATGATGGACCACAGTGGCTTGGTCCGAAACGTCGATTCAATAAATATTATATGATTGATTCGGAAGATTTCTCTCACCATATTGTTAATTGTTGAAATCTAAGAACTGAGATTTGAAACTTATAATATATTTTTCTAATTCATTTTCGTTTTTTTGTTTTAGATGTTTATAAAGTCAACATAAATGAAATTATCCATTTATTTAATACCTTGTATGCGTATATGTACCAAATTCTAGAATTGCATGTTATCTTTTAGACATTCTATTGTAATAAAAGGTTTAAAACTTTGTAGTAGGTACATATTACAAATTTAAATACTTGATCAAAACATCGTGTAAGAGATTTGTTCGAATTCCAGTGGTGGCAGGTGCAGTGGGGATCATCATTGATCCTCGAGGAAAAACTAAAATAACTTATGCATGGGGTTTAGGGAATTCCACCAACAACCAAACCGAGGCATATGCCCTCCTATAGGGTTTGCGCATTGATATTGATTCCATAATACATTCTTTGATTGTTGTGGGAGATTCAAGCACAATCATCAAACCAATGGCCTTGAAATATATCCTAGTTGATAATAAACTAGCATATATCCTCGGTCACTCTGAAAAGGAGGTGTGTTTCTTTCAAAATATTTCATTTTACTAGGCATTGAGGGAGCATAAATCCCAAGCAAACTTGGTCACCAATGAGGCCATTGTTTTAAAAATCGAGGTGCTAAGGATCAATGAAATTTCAAGATATTAAACCATTCCTTAGCCATATATCCATGCACTCATGGGCATGTACCACCACATTAATTCAACATATGTCATACCTCCCTTATCCTTAATCACATAGCAAGGTGAGTAAATTGAGGAGACCAATGCATCCCTTTAACATGCTCGAATTCATGAAGAGGCAAACTCTTGAATCATCGGTTAGAAGATACATTTGTCAAGGTGGGATAATGGAGCTATGAAAGGAAAAATAGAGCAGGGGGGAGGGGATCCTGGTTCCCTTGTCCAACAACCACCTGGTAAGAGACATAGTTATTCTTTGCATGGTCCTTTGGAATTATAGTTTGGTGGATATTGTTTTATGGGGATCCCTATGTGTGTTGTAGCTCTGGTTCCTAGACTCCCTAAGTGCATTGGGTTTTCTAGATTTCATACTCTCTTTGTCAAAATTCGGTTACAGTCCCTTTGGTCCTATGGGTCATAGTCATATCAAGTATATATTCGTCGATGGTGTGGATTCCTCATTTTGTGGGTTCAACCTTCTAGTCCTATTATGTTTAGGCCTAGATATTTTTTTAGCTCATAGGAATTGTGAATTTGGTGGAGCCCTAGTGGTGTTTTTTTGGATTTGTGGGTTTGCTTCTTTGTTTCAAATGTTTGGGTTGAAACTGGATTTGGATTAGTTTCCTTGTATATTTGTTCCCTTTATGGTTTGTGTAAGGTCTTTGACTAAATGGGCGTGGAGACCCCTGTCCAAGTCCTTAAGGAGATGGAACTTGGGGTTTCTCTGACACCTAAGTTGGGAAAGTGGGTGCCTTGGGCATGCAAATGTGCCAAGGGGATTTCCCAAGTATGAAGCGAGAAAGAGATTCGGGTGCATGAAGGTTGGGCGTGCCAATCCCGATGGGAACGACGCTTGATGAGCGCATGGGTTTGTTTGGGCGCCTAGTTCTGCTAAGCGGCGTGATGATTCATTTGGGTGACCGGGTCCATGAAGGGGTGTGACGATTCATTTGAACACATGGGTTCGCAAAGGGGCACAACACCCACAAAGAATGCAATGACTTGTGATGGTGACCTTTGGAGTTCCTATAAGAGAACAAGGGTGCACAACCAAGGTGTAATGTCCCCAAGTCCGAGCCCTATTGTAAATCATGTCTATGAAGTATAGAGCTTGCATTATGAATTGTAATTATGTTTTATAGGCTGGTGAGCCACGTTTATATAAGTTGGTGGGCTTATGTGTTATTAGGCCGAAGAGCCTAAGTGTTAAGGCCGAGAGCCTGCTTTTGTATATGTAATCATGAAGAACATTAATTAAAATATAAACACCATTGCGTGCAGACCAACGATGATGAATGAGTGATGGGGGACTAAGCTTCCACAGATTGGGTAAGGGATTGGGGGCTGGAAGGTTGGAAAGAGAGGCTAAGTGTTGAGCCTAGGGGCTTAGGTCCTTGGGAATAATATTTTAATACTATTCCAAAAGCCATGTGAAATATATGTTGTGTCCTAAGTTCCTGGAGAGGAACGCATGCTGATGGAGTGCATGCAGCTTCATGGGTGACATGTGTCGACCCAGGCACATACAGTTAAAAAAAACTGCAGAAGTCAGTCGTGGAGGGGGGGCACTCCTCATTCCATCATCCTTTGCGTTTGATTTCGAATACCCGCACGCAGCTTTGAGAACCAGAAAAATGAGACGTCTTCCTGAAGACCAAAACATCATCCATCTGATTCCATTATTGGTCTGTGTCTACCCTTGACATACCTATGCACCGTTGAGAGAACTGGTCAGGAGGGGAAAGTCGACTTGTGAGATCCAGAACCCAGTCTATCCACCATTGCAGAGTTGAATCCGTACCCGATCTGTCTGTAGGTTGTTGTTTTATGTTTTCCTGAGTGGGGTTGTGTTGTGGTTATCCTCACCATGCGGGAATTGAGTCGAAAGGGGATAAAGAACCGGCTTTTAAAGCCCTTAGTTGACAAGGTAGTTTTTCAGGCTTGTGAGAAGCTATTTCCAGGTGAAGGAGTCTGCTAGGAAGTGGTATTCTTCCAGAGAGAGTCCAACACCAGCTACGGAGCTCTAAGACTTTCTGATATGGCTTGTTGCCAAGACCCAGAGAGGGAGGTGAAGCACTGATGGACTGTGCTTGTGAAGGTGTATACTCCCGGGAGGAACAAGCATGTAGGGAATGAGAGTCTATGAGTAGTGGGCATAAGAAAGCATCCTAGGAAGAATCCTTCTGGTTATTCTGTGCAATTTTCCCTGTAACCTCAGCCTAGAATAGGATTCCTTGCCTTGGGTGGAGCTTCGTCCCAGCTCAAGGGTGGCCCACTACTGAGTATGATGAGTAGCGTGGTCTAAGGCTGGGAGGTTCATGGAAGGACTCCACGTGGTTGGTGGAATTACCACAATTTCAAAGATAAGTATCAACTTATGCTTAATATTATGTTTGCATGCATGTGATGCTTATATGTATCATGTATTATGTTGTGCATATGAATTATTGTTAATGACAGGGATTATTATGTTAGCAGTAATCTTGTGCTTACTCTGAGTTAAATGTGTTTAATATGACTTAAATGCATGTTATTAATTAAGTATGAGAATGATGTTGTTCTGCACAGTAGCATTTGCTCGGCCAATGGGATGACGGTCGGGGATGTTACAGTATGGTATCAGACCCTAGTTTCAACGTTGAGCCTGGATGGGTCGGATAAGTGGTCTTTGGACCGAGGGTTTGAGAAGAAATTGTGTCTAGAAGACTAATTTCAGACCTCAGAATGTTTTTGAGTGTCAACGGATTACTTGACCATGTTACAAAGCTCAAGAGGTGTAGTGGTATTATAAAACTACAGCTGGTGTGGTATATGGCCACATGGAGAGAGAGAACCCCACACTAGAAGTGTTGGATCAAGTAGATGAAGGTTCAGAAGAAGGGTACCAAGTCATTGGCTAGAATTCCTTGAGAAGCAAAGTTGGACGGTCATAATTCTCTGTGGAGAACTCGCAAAATCGCGAGGGCCATAAGATGGCCAAAAGTTGCAAGGTGGTTAGTGGATGGAGAAACTCGCCACCCTAGGATCCAGAATAAACGTGGGTCATTGATCGTGGTTGGTTTGAACCGTTGGATCATTTCGTGAATTCAGGGATCGTGAACTTGGAGTGTAGGCCAAATTTTTGGTCACTCCAAGTCCTGAATCACGAAAGAGATTAACAAGGGTAGAATCAGACAGTGGAGTGCTTCCAGGAAGAAGTGCCAAAATCTCATGAGTCGTCGGATCCAACCAACTAGTGAGGAAGTTAGGGCTGAAGATCTTTGATAGGTGTAAGCATAGGAGAGATCTAGACCGTTAGATCCAAATCATCGAGGATCGTTGGATCTCGTACAAGAACTCGTGTATCGAAATTCGGGGATTGAAGTGATAAGAGATTTGGAGTTGCTGCATCGTGAACTCTCAGTTACCGAAAACCCGAAACCCCAAAATCCCGAAACAATCTACACCATAGATCGTAGGAGAGGAACTTGACCATTGGATCAAGTAGATGAATAGACCATAATTTAATAATTTCGGCAAACAAAAGTTTGAGATGTGTAGATGCACAAACTCCTTATGCCCGAAACTCCGAAACAAAAAGTAAAAGTAGTGGGGCCCCCTGACATCGCTGGGAGTGAGGTGGACCTTCTTAAGGACACCATGTGTCACTACCTTGGTGGGCGACAACTGTGCTATGGGCCCGGAGGGTAAGGAAATCGAATTTTTGGAAGTCGAGAGTTGGAGAGGGAAGCGAGTGCGAGAACCTCCAGGACCAAAACCCCGAAGCCCCAAAATCCCAAAACCCGAAGTTCGTTTGGAGAGCCTTGTAGCACCTAGCAGTTTAGTGTTTGATCACGGCCCGTGGATGCATGGGTTGGGGACTAAGAAAATGGGGGCTATCGCTGGAAATTGCAGAGCCAAACAGAGCTCAGAAAATTCATGGAATCGAAACGTTTTCTTATTCGCGTTGGTTTATGAATGTTGTAGTTTTATTAAGGGTTTAAGCCCTGACAAACTTTGGTTGACTGTACGTTGTGTGTGCAGAGTTCAACGAGTGTCAGGACAGCCACAAATCGATATTGAGTATAGAAATGGAAGAGGTGTGGATTACCTCCAATTCAAAGAATGAAAGATAAGGAAGGGATGTCAACTTGGGAGTCGAAGGATCGAACTCCTATGGGCACGGAAGAGAATTGGATAAGGAAGGGCATGTGATGAAAATCATTGAAAGATTGCAGAAAGATGCCCAGGCTCACCGAGCCGATAGCCGAAAGGTCATGAGGGTCAGGGATCGACAGGGTGAATTCAACTTAAAGATGTTGAAGAACCTGGAAAGAATAGAAAGGAAATTGGAAAAGGAGAGTGACACAAGAAAAACAGGGAGTCGTAGGACCCCTGAGAGAAAAAGAAGATCGAGGAGTGGTAGCAGACATCATCGTCGCTCCCCAAAGAATTCCAATAAGGAAGCACACAGTAGTTCAAGCCCATCCCCTACCAGAAAACATCGAAGATCTAGAGTGGATGAATTGAAAGGGGAGATGAACAAGATTAAGCCTCCTACGTTTGATGGAGAACATAAGAAGGAGGAAGATGCCGAAACATGGTTGCTTGGCATGAGGAAATATTTCCAACTGCAGAATTATTGCTCTCATGCAGAAGGAAGAATTGCGATGTATCAACTAAAAGGAAAAGCATCCATGTTGTGGGATCAGCTTGTGCAGGTGCAGCACGTTAGAGAGAAAGATACCACATGGAAGGAATTCAAGAGGTATTTCGAGAGGAAATACTTGACTAAAAGATACTATGACAGAAAGATGAAGGATTTCTTCGAACTCAAGCTGGGAAGCATGACCATTGATGAATATGAACGAAGGTTTTTGGAATTACTGAAGTATGTTCCATTCATCAAAGATGAGGCTGTCAAGATTCAGAGGTATCTGAGTGGACTGCCACCTCTCATTGATGACAAGATTTAGTATGATGATCCTAAGACTATAGAAGAAACAATAAGAAGAGTGAAATGCTTATATGAGCAACAAAGAGAAAAGCCTACCTTTCGGAAGGCTTGGGATGACCAGAAGAAGTTTACGAAAGAACAAAGGTAGAAGTGAAACAAACCTCCCTTTTTCAGAAATAGTCCTCAAGGACATCCATCGTTTAGAGAGCCAAGAATGGCTGAAGTGGGGGAACAAAGGCCGAGATAGATGTCCATTCAGTGTTGTGGCTATAAAGAGGACCACAAGCACAAAGATTGTCCCCATAAAAATGGCAAAGCAAGAGTTGTCCATAATGTTCAACAAGGTAAAATAGTGGAGGACATGGGCAGTAGAATGTCAAGGATCTATGTGGCCCTGGACAACAAGCAAGCTGAATTTCAGTCACACATGATTGAAGTGGATGGTATGATTAACAACCAACCATTTATTATTTTAATTGATTTAGGGGCTAGCCATAGTTATGTAGATCCTAGGGTGGTGGAAAGTTTGCATTTATCAAAAAGCAAACATGAAAAGTCTTGGTTAGTGAAATTGGCTACAGGAACCAAGAGGAAAGTCACTGAGTTGGTTAAGTCATGTCCGATGGACATGAAGGGATTAAGCACGAAGGCTGAATTGAATATTCTGCCTTTAGGCTCTTATGAATGTTTAATTGGGATGGACTGGTTGGACCAACACTATGCCCTCCTGGACTATCGTAACAAGGAATTTACATGCCTGGATGAGGAGGGGAATCGAAAAACAGTCCAAGGAATTCCCAGAGTTGTGGTTGTTGGAGAAATCTCAGCAATGTAGTTGAAAAAGTGCTACATGAAAGGCTATCAATTGTTTGCAGCCTGTGTGGAGGAAGCATCCAAAGATGAAGTCTCAAATATTGAGGACCATACGGTACTAACAGAGTTTGAAGACGTATTTCAGGAGGTACCCAGACTACCTCCGAAGAGAGATATCGATTTCTCTATAAATTTGATGCCTGGAGCAGCTCTAGTGTCGAAAGCTCCTTATAGAATTAGTACGCCAGAGCTGAAAGAGTTGCAATTGCAGCTTGAAGAGCTTCTAAATAAGGGGTCAATTCGCCTAAGTATGTCACCTTGGGGTGCCCCGATCATGTTCGTGAAGAAGAAGGATGGGACGTTGAGGTTGTGCATTGATTTCAGACAATTGAACAAAGTAACTGTTAAGAACAAGTATCCTCTACCGAGGATCAATGATCTTTTCGATCAGTTGAAAGGTGCAAAAATATTTTCAAAGATAGATTTCAGATCGGGATATCACCAAGTAAGAATAAAGGATGAAGACATCAACAAGACTTCCTTTAGAACAAGATATGGTCATTACGAGTTCACAGTGGTACCGTTTGGGATGTCGAACGCACCTGTTGTTTTTATGTGCTTGATGAATGGTGTATTTAGGGACTATCTAGACAAGTTTGTCATAGTCTTCCTGGATGACATTTTGGTGTATTCCAAGTCAGAGGAAGAGCATGAACAACACCTAAGGATGGTGCTGCAAGTGTTGAGAGAACACCAGCTGTATGCCAAGTTGATAAAATGCTCATTTTATCAAAGGCAGATCCATTACTTGGGGCACATTATTTCAAAAGAAGGGATCGTCGTGGATCCTAAGAAGGTTGAGGCCATTAGAGAATGGTTAGCGCCAAGGAATGTGGAAAAATTAGATCCTTTCTGAGTCTAGCGGGCTATTACAGAAGGTTTATCACAGGGTTCTCAAAGATAGCTCACCCTATCACTTCCTTGCAAAGGAAGGAGGAAAAGTTTTAGTGGACTAAAGAGTGTGAGAAAAGTTTCCAGCAATTGAAGGAGTTGTTAACCAGCGCTCCAATCTTGAGGATTGCAGATCCAAATGTGGATTTCGTGGTGTGCACAGATGCGTGTAAAGAAGGGTTGGGAGGAGTTCTCAGACATAATGGATTTGTAATCTGTTATGAGTCCAGGAAGCTGAAAGAGAATGAAAAGAATTATGCCACTCACGATTTGGAGTTGGCAGCAATTTTTCACGCTCTGAGGAAATGGAGGCATTACCTCATGGGAAGGAGGTTTGAACTCAGAACAGACCATAACGGTCTGAAATATTTGTTTGATCAGCCAACCTTAAACACTAGACAAAGTAGGTGGCTGGAATTTATGTGTGAGTATGACTTTGAGATCAAGCATATCAAAGGAAAGGAGAATAAAGTGGTTGATGCACTCAGTAGGAGGGTGCATGAATTACATGCTACAACCATTAGCATGTATCAGACTAATATTAAAAGTAGAATTCTAGAGGCTGCAAATGTAGATCTGCAGTACAGAGAATTGGTAGCCAAGTTACAACAGGGTAAGATGCCACAGAAGATGGAAATTTATAAATTGGAAACCAATGGAATACTGTTGTACAATAATAGAATTTTTGTACCCAATGTCCAGTGCTTGAAACAAATGATTTTGCAGGAGATGCATAATGTGCCTTATACAGGGCACCCTGGATATCAAAAAACAGTAGCATCGGTCAAGAGCCATTACTTTTGGCTGGGTATGAAGAGAGAGATCGTTGAATACATCGCCAGATGTATGGAGTGCCAGAAAGTTAAAGCTAAGCATAGGCACCCAGCAAGGTTGCTGCAACCTTTACCCATTCCTGAGTGGAAGTGGGAAGTGGTGACAATGGATTTTATTACAGGATTTCCCAGAACAAGCAAGCTGCATGATTCAATCATGGTGGTGGTGGAAAAGCTTACAAAAGCTGCCCATTTTATTCCACTAAAAACTACTCACAAGGCAACAGATGTTGCTGATATTTTCATAAAGGAAGTGGCACGATTGCACGGAATTCCTAAAACGATTGTGTCTGACAGAGACCCGAAATTCACCTCGAATTTCTGGAAAGGATTGTTAAAAGGATTAGGAACGAATCTGAACTTTAGTATTGCTTATCATCCTGAGTCTAATGGACAGAAATAGAGGGTGAACAGAGTAATAGAAGACATACTAAGAATGTATGTGATGGACAAACCATCAAGATGGGAAGACTACCTGCACTTGGTAGAATTCTCCTACAACAATGGGTATCATGCATCGTTGAATATGAGCCCATTTGAAGCACTTTATGGAAGAAAGTGAAATACTCTAGTGTGTTGGGATAATCCAGTTGATAGAGCAGTAGCTGGGCCAGAGTTTCTCAAGGAGATGGAGGACCAAATGACAAAAATTAAGCAGAATTTGAAAGCTGCCCAGGACAGGCAAAAAAGTTATGTTGTTAAGAACAGAACCCACAAAGAGTTCAAAGTGGGTGATCATGTTTTCCTGAAAGTAAAAGCTAACAAGAGTTCCTTGAAGCTGGGAAGTTGCACCAAGTTGGCAGCTAGATTTTGTGGGCCATTTGAAATCCTGAAAAGGATTGGGCCAGTTGCATATATGCTTGCATTACCTGCATCTATGAATGTACATAATGTGTTTCATGTTTCATTGCTTAAGAAATATATACTAAATGCTAATCATGTTATCGATTGGAATGTGATTTAGGTGGAACAAGAAGGTGTCCTGCAAGTGCATTATGTGTGCATATTGGACAGGAAAAAAAACAGCTATGGAATCGAGCTATAGGGCTTGTAAAGGTCCAGTGGACCTGGTACGGTCCTGAGGACGCGACATGGGAGCATGAAGATCTTATGCGGGCAGAGTACCCACATCTTTTTGAAAATTTTGAAAAGCTTGCAAATACAATGTAAAGTTGCACTGAGGACAGTGCAAAAATAAGGGGAGGGGATTGTAATGTCCCCAAGGTTGAGCCCTATTGTAAATCATGTGTATGAAGTATAGAGCTTTCATTATGAATTGTAATTATGTTTTATAGGCTGGTGAGCCAAGTTTATATAAGCTGGTGGGCTTATGTGTTATTAGGCCAGAGATCCTAAGTGTTAAGGCCGGGAGCCTGCTTTTGTATATGTAATCATGCAGAACATTAATAAAAATATAAACATCGTTGCGTGCAAACCAACCATGATGAATGAGTGATGGGGGACTAAGCTTCCATAGATTGGGTAAGGGATTGGGGGCTGGAAGGTTGGAAAGAGAGGCTAAGTGTTGAGCCTAGGGGCTTAGGTCCTTGGGAATAATATTTTAATATTATTCCAAAAGCCATGTGAAATATATGTTGTGTCCTAAGTTTCTGGAGAGGAACGCATGCTGATGGAGTGCATGCCGCTTCATGGGTGACATGTGTCAACCTAGGCACATGCAGTTAAAAAAAACTGCAGAAGTCAACCGTGGAGGGGGGGCGCTCCTCATTCCATCATCCTTTGTGTCTGATTTCGGATACCCGCATGCAACTCTAAGAACCAGAAAACAGAGACGTCCTCCTGAAGACCAAAACATCATCCGTCTGATTTTGTTATTGGTTTGCGTCTGCCCTTGACATACCTATGTACCGTTGAGAGAACTGGTCAGGAGGGGAAAGTCGACTTGTGAGTTCCAAAACCCAGTCTATCTGCCATTGCAGAGCTGAATCCATACACTATCTGTCTATAGGTTGTTGTTTTCTGTTTTCCTGAGTGGTGTGTGTTGTGGTTATCCTCACCGTGTGGGAATTGAGTCGGAAGGGGCTGAAGAACTGGGTTTTAAGGCCCTTAGTTGAAGAGGCAGTCTGTCAGGCCTGTGAGAAGCTATTTCCAGGTGAAGGAGTCTGCTGGGAAGTGGTATTCTTCCAGAGAGCTCTAAGAATTCATGATCCAGCCTATTGTC
Organism: Picea engelmannii; assembly: GCA_009831015.1. Taxonomy (NCBI): domain Eukaryota; kingdom Viridiplantae; phylum Streptophyta; class Pinopsida; order Pinales; family Pinaceae; genus Picea; species Picea engelmannii. Next base: position 262,259 of record ML791278.1, on the reverse strand, counting down.
GAGACTCAGAGAGGGAGGTGAAGCACTGATGGAATGTGCTTGTGAATGTGTATACTCTCGGGAGGAACAAGCATGTGGGGAATGAGAGTCTGTGAGTAGTGGGCGTAAGAAGGCATCCTGGGAAGAATCCTTCTGGTTATTCTATGCAGTTTTCCCTGTAACCTCAGCCTAGACTAGGATTACTTGCCTTGGGTGGAGCTTAGTCCCAGCTCAGGGGTGACCCACTACTGAACATGATGAGTAGCGTGGTCTAAGGCTGGGAGGTCTGTGGAAGGCTTGCACGTGGTTGGTGGAATTACCACAGTTTCAAAGATAAGTATCATCTTATGCTTATATTATGTTTGCATGCCTGTAATGCTTATATGTATCATGTATTCTGTTGTGCATATGAATTATTGTTAATGACAGGGATTATTATGTTAGCAGTAATCTTGTGCTTACTCTGAGTTAAATGTGTTTAATATGACTTAAATGCGTGTTATTAATAAAGTATGAGAATGATGTTGTTCTGCACAGTAGCGTTTGCCCGGCCAGTGGGATGACGGTCGGGGACGTTACACAAGGAAGGCATATTTGAAGACAAGAAGAGCTATGTCATTCTGAGGCAGACAAAGAGTGGTGAGATCCCTCAAGGAGCCATGTCGTTCCACTTGGGAGGACTTTTGTTGCCTTGTGGTGGATTCGTTGGGTATGGGTATGCTCTAGGTGAAGAGGTGTAGTCTGAACGAAGTAACCTTTGTGTTGTCGAGTAGCCAAGCGAGAAACATCACGATGTTGCGCACCCGCAAGAGGTGCACAATCGCAAGGCACACTATGGAGACATGACAATTTTCTTCTTTGTTTTAGGCATTTGGGTTGAAATTAGTTGTGGATTGGCATCCTCGTCGATGCATTTCATTTATGGATTATGTGTTGCAAATTTTAATGTTTTTTAAAGTTACTAGGATACTAGGCGTTTACTTCATAATACATAGTTGTAAGAAGTTCTAGGATATTTTGTTTGAAGACATATGTAAGCCCTGCTTTTCGTATACAAGGAGTTGTATATTTTGTTGAAGAACTCTAGAGAACAATAAAATATGATTTTGTTGTTTATCATAGGGACACCTTTATATAATACAAATTTCTTGGTTTTGGTTTAAAAAAAAAAAGAGGTAGATATTTTTTTGAATGTCAAAATGAAGCGATATGAGTTGAAGCCATTGGCGAAGATCCCCTTCGTATCTGATGTTGGATAGGTTGGATGTTAGCCACAAAGGACATATCAATGGCCTAAAAAAACCAACCCCACCAAACAAAATAAACAAGATGATATATAATATTATATATTTTATATAAATAATAGCTTATATTGTTTATGTAAATAAAATAAATATTATTAGGATGGTTGGATGAAGAAGTACCCATGATGATGGAGAGTTGTTGCAAAAGCCGAGCGCACCAATTCAACATCTAAATTCTTTGCTTGTTCACGACATCTTGGAGTAACAATGTGATGGGATCTCTTGCTCCATTTTGTTCTACCATATGATGTCATATGGGCAAGAAAAGAAGATAGCCATATGGGTTGCACATAGATTGACCAAGCTACTTCTACCTCGATCTTGTTAGAGGGTCATGCATTGAGAAACATAAGGCTCTGACATTGTTGATTTGGATTGAGGTGGGAATATGTGGACACACACTAATCCATGGAAATGAATGCATATATCAATAATTAAATAAGTGCAATTGTATAAATAAGAAAATAGAATGAAACACACACACAATCGCAGAAGAATGCAAGTATTAATATCAAATGGCCAATTACACGGTGGTGAGAGTCTCTAAGAAGAGATGCTTAGCTACTCTCATGTGAAAAAATCTCTCCAAAAGGTGAGAATACCTTAGCCATGTTTACAAAGAACTTCATAAAGGAAAAGACAAGAAGGGGAGCATATGAGGAATGGAAGGCCGGGAGTCACAGGGGTTAAGGTGGAAAATCGAAGGTCAACTTGTCAAGGCCATAACTATTGTGTACAAAATGAGAATTAGGTCCAAAGCTCATAAAAAAGATCTCAAAGAGAAAAACTATGTGAAAAGGTGCATATTTTAAACAAAAAGTTTAGGGGTCAAAAATGATGTTTGATGCCTACAAACGATGCCAAAAGCGAAAAACCCAAATTTGCATTAAACCGCCCAAACTTGCTAGAATGGTGGACAGGGTTCAAATGGTGGCATGGATCACATCAAGAGTATTAGAAGCAGATGTGTGAATGTGAATTTTTTTCCCATTTGCATAGACAAGGGTTGACACATGTTAATTGAGGATTGTCTTCCCCGTGTTTGTCTTGCATATTTAATGTCACTTTCCATGGTGGTGGGAAAAAACATTCTCACTTTAGATCTTATTTTGTATCTAAGGTTAGTAACATAGAACTCTCCTACCTACTTTGCATCAAAATTTGCCTTTGCCTCCAATATCTGCAATTTTTTTATATATTCTTCAATTGTTAACTTCTTCCAAAAAGAAATGAGTAATTTAGGCCTTGTATGGCACATCCCAATTTCTCAAATGAATGGAATTGATGAGTAATTTGAGCACATCCCAATTTCTCATATGGATAAAATCAATGGGTAATTTGGGCATAGAGTTGGATGAATTTTCTATAATAGTGCTTGTATTCCTGTTGCACAATATGTTCCTTAAAAAAATGTGTTAGTGTTTCATTATTTTTGTTGCATGGAAAGTTTCACAAAGAATTGAACGAGAATATCTAAGTAAAGAAATCATTGGATATTAAGAGGATGTCCATGTAAAAGAAGTGAAGAGAATGAAAATATTTATAACATTTTTGAGTGTAAGTTTGTTTTTAAATGACATGTTTGTAATTAAATATTTTCTATATAAAAAAAATATAAATGTTTGTTTGAAAGAATAGAAATGATTATACCACATGCATGTGATGCATGAATAAGTAAGTTATAGGGAAAGGGGAGTGGTAGAAAAGGGACAAAGATGCCTTTCTCGACCTTTTGGCTAAGATCAAGTGAAACCTAGCAATCTTAGACATCTTCCCGAACAGTTCAATTAACAAAATTAACATTGTGTCTCACCCAATCACCCGTGACCTTGCAATTTAAAATGACTCTTATTAGTGCTATGAACAAGTAGTATCAGGGCTAACAATCATTAAATTGCGAAACAACCATCGCCAATCCCCGGGCGATTA
>ML791278.1:226747-245178 GCA_009831015.1 Picea engelmannii | reverse complement strand
TATCATACTTGGTGGTAATCTTTTCATTGCTTGGTCTGCTTGCGTTGGGCAGGGGTAGACACCCCTTGTAGACTCAGTATATAAGGCGAGGGGTGTGAGACATTCCGTTGGAAGGAATCCAGTGCCGTATCAAGAGTCTCGGGTTGTTTAAAGGCACAGTTCCACTCTTGCGACACCCTCTGAGCCGTATCAGTAGTCTCGGGCTGTTTTAAGGCACAGTTCCACTACTGCGACTCTCTGTTGGATTCTTTCTTTCTGTGACAGTACTATCCCTAACCCCTGGTGTCTTTTTCTGCTTATTGCTGCTAGTTGCACGCCTTATGTCCAGGGGCGTTTATTTCTTGTTGACACTATGATCTGTCGGGTCATCTTGATTATGTTCGTCTTACTTGCGTCTCGTGGGTTCAAGTTGAGACGTAGGGTTTCTCGACCTTTTGGCTAAGATCAAGTGTAGTATCTGTTCTTATCAGTTTAATATCTGATAAGTGGTTCATAGAACCACAACACAAAATGGTGAATTGTTTGTTGGATTGAAATTGCTTTTGGAGTGCAGTATGGCTTGACCTTACAAAACGTGTGCAGGAAGAATCAAGACAGAAAGATGTCTTATTATCCGAAGTCGTTAACAACATTATAAGCACTCTAGTAAACATTGAAAATTTTCAAATGTGACAATGGGGGTGAGTATGTTTCTAGAGCATTCAAAGATGTTTTTTCATGTCACACACAGCCACCAGACTTGGAAATTATCAGCATATCTCCATTGGCCAAACAATTTTCAATATTATAAACAAACATATCAGTTTAAATTTTGAAACACAGCATTCCAAGCATTCCACCACCATCACTGGTTGGAACCAGAACAAATAATTATTTTCGTTCACATCATTCACATGTTACAGTATCTCTGACTATTGTTAAACAAATTCAGGACTGGGAACGTTATTACGTAATATACACGCAACTATTACATCATTCGTGAGCTAGCAGACTAAGATTTGTATAGTGGAAGTCTCATGAATTGTCTTATAAACTGTATGGTTTTATTACATCTCTAATTTGCATACTCACAAAGTACTGTAACATTTTTTCAAAGGCAATTTAAATGTTCTCAAGACTACCCGTTTCCCAAAACTTCTTGTTCCAGAGCACAGATGGAAACATAAAAAGAGTGAAAATCCTCAGAAGCAAGAGAGCTTAGCATATTCTCATCATAGTTAGAATTTATACATATCTTTAGATATCATCATCATACAAAACAGAACGAGATTTCTGCTCTATAAAAAACAGATATAATAGAAGATCTGTGGTGTCTACCATCCAAATCCACATCCAAATGTAATGTGCAAAAAATAGAAAGTCTGTCTATCTACAAGTGACTGACCTGATAAAATAGCATTCGTTTGCAAAAAAAAATGTGGATAGATGTGAGGGGTGGAATTCATGAGCATCCCCACCATCGGACCTGTCTCTATGACATCAGTAAGAAGGCGAAGGTAGAAAGCCTTGAGTGTCTTCAACAATAAACCCCAGCTGTAATTGTGCTCCCTCACTATTCGAACACGAAACCCCTGCCTACAACATCAGACACAGTTCACTGGGAAGTTCAGACACAAACTCAAACATGTACTCAAGAATAGAAAGAAATAAACACAACGGGTTTTCCTTTTTATTCGTTTTCCTAGTAATGGAATTTACAATGCTTGCAAACTCCGAGGGTTGTTACTGTTACAACAATTAAAACTTAAAACTACAACAACAATTAAAACAACAACATGACCTGTCTCACAAGTTAACATTGGTCTGAGTCTTGGTTGGACTCACATTCACTGCTCAAAATAGTTGTCAATGGCTCCTTTTAAAACTAGAAACTATGGTTACCCTGTTTCTGCACTTTCTCCACAAATCTACCCAACAGCTCCAGTTGGAATTGTGTTCTTCCTCTCTCCGTTCTCTTATATTTCCATCTCCTTCATTTCTTCTCTGTTGGAACAACCTTACACTGCTCTACCCAACAGTTCCCCTCTACGGCAGTGCTACCCAGCAAATGCTGGAATTGTCTTTTTCATCTTTCTCTCCTCCTTTCTTTGCAAGAAACACTCTTAGATGAGAGCCTCCTTGCCTTCTTTGTTCTTCCCTTTCTTTTTCTATTCTTCCTATGTCTCTTTTTCTCTTTACCTTCTCTTTTCCATCTCCCATGTGTTTATTTTTTTTCCACAAAGCTTATTGCCAACCTCATTAAAGTTCAATGACCCACTCATTAATATTCCAACAAGCTTATTCAATTACTCACAAAAGTCGTGTTGAGACGACTCCAAGGAGGTATATGTGAGCCTTTTATTAGGTGGGACCTTATCACATATACATGTAATCCATTATATATACATTTAATCCGATATATGTGCAATGTTTGGAAGAAAACATGTCAAGGGGGATTGTGAGCGGTTACATGGAGGGGGAATCCAACATCCAAGATGCCTAGAGAGGAATAAGGGGTTGACATAACTCCTATATCTCAAATTTTCACGAAGGGGGAATCCAACATCCAAGATGCCTACAGAGGAATAAGGGGTTGACATCACCCCATATCCCCAATATCCATAGTGAGGAGGGTCGTTAGATTTCGAGGGTAGATCACGGCTTGGAGGAATGTGCCTACATCACTATTGAGCATGATGTCACGATTAGCCATGATGTTATTCTAATGAGAAGCCACTGTGGTGGAAGAAAACAGGAATTGCGGACATGGAGAAATTGAAAAAGAAAACTGAAGTGTGTAGCTTCAAATATATGGATGTGACCTTTGGAATCTTACATGACTATAAGAGATAATATATGGATGTGACTATGGAATTTTACATGACTATAAGAGATAATGTGAGAGTTGAAACCTTGTAAGCATAGTTGGGATTTGTGTACGATGTTGCAGAGTGGCATGCACTATAGGAGGGAGAAGATGCCACATTACAAGAGACTGAAGAAAGTGTGGGGAGAAAACCTCACACTTGGGAGTTCAAACGAAGGGATAATTTAATTTGCTAGAATGTTTGGTCGGAAAGAAGCAATTTGTTTTCCAACATTAGCCTCGATCTCCCTCCAACTCTATCAATAAGTTAATCCTGAATTAGTCCAAAACACGAAACCCTATAAATTGTAATTGACACTTTGAACATCATCCAAACTCAATGGGAAATTAGGAATGAAAATTTGGAAGTTTGGTCTTTCCCCTTCTATCAAGGAAACAAAATCAATTGTGTTATTGGAATTTTGGTTTCTATGCATGAAATATTTTTGAGTCAAATATTTGTAAAACTTTCTCTACTCTTCCATTGTTAGCCTTGACAATAAGTGAAATGTTTCACTTGAATCACATTGGCTCAAAAATATATATTCCACGTTGTAAAAAACAGAAATCCAATGACAGTATGTCCAGTTGCAAAAGTCTTCATTCTAAAATCAATTTTGATGGTTCTTCAAGAGGTTGCCCTAGCAATGTAGGTTTTGAGTTTGTAATTAGAAATCACAAGGAAGAACCATCATATGTTGCTATAGAAAATATAGGGTAACCTTCCAAGAATTATGTCCATGTTGTGGCAGCCAAGAAAGAACTAAAGCTGCCATAAATTTGAGTCTAGAAGTATAAACTTGAAGGGGACTCAAAACTCAACTAGGATCAATTAAGGAATCAAGAATTCATTGGAGGTTAGAGTCCATTGTTATAAATAAATAAAAAGGATGGCTTCCTATATAAAATAGTGAACATACGATTTCTTTGTTTAAAAGGAACAGAAGCACAAACACAGAGTCCCCTTAATACGGCAAACACATCATGGATATCCAACAGTTTACTACAAAGAATACAAACAAATAAGAAACGTTTAGAAATAAATTCCCCGAATCTTTCAGGTGAGAGCCGACCAATTAGACTACAAAGGATATCGCATAGCATCACTTTATAGCAGCAGAGCTATTTCTGGTACTACGTCTATCAGTCAGTTGTCCGAATTTCATCTCTCAACTAGTAATTACCAGTCAGTTGTCAGAATTTCATCTCTTAACTACTAATAAGATGTAATATCTCGTATGAGGGGTTGTCAAGACTGCCAGTGAGTAATTAACAATGAATTCCAGTAATTATTTAATTGAAATGAAATGAAAACATTGATTTTAATGACTTCACGAGGCTGAACAGCCTAAGGGACCAAGAGAATAACAACCTAAACTTATCTTCACACTCTTTTTAATGTCAGATCTTCTGCTGTGAATCATGACTAGAAGACTAGCATTCCGGTTGATCTTATTCTCATCAAATGGCTAGTACATGTTATTGACCTTTAAGATGTTTTCATACTGACTGCTGATATACTCGTAGGCTGCACATTTCATGATAAAGTGTCACTCTATCTCCACCACACCCTTATTGCAAAATATGCAAGTTCTCTCCTCCCAAACTTCCTTGGGTACACTCCACCTACCCGTATCACATCTAAGGTGATGTGAACCCCTCCTTAGTTGTGCAACTAACAATCTTGGTTTTCCTTTAATAGCTGCCCCTCAATATGTTTTCTCGCTATGATCACAATTTGGATTAAACTCCTTGATGTAGTATGTTTTTTACGCCCACTCTGATTGGTTCACATGGCAGTCCTAAATTTTTCATTCACCAACTTTTTTATTTCTTCCTTGGTGTTAGGACATTCATGTAACTCGATATTCCACTTACCACTTTTTATTTTGCTTCAGTTTTTTTCCTATGATCTAAGTCCTCCTCCATAGCTAATTTGGGCTAGCGTTGGTTATCCATGTTTTCCACCTTCTTTAAATAGCTTATTAATTTTGTTATCGTTGTCGCCTCCAACGGAAAATTACCTGTTTCATCTAAAAGAAATTCATATGGGACTACGACTTTAACTTTGAGATTACTAGTAATTAATTGCTTCTGAATTATTTCTAGTTGTTTCCATATGCAATTTGACATGTTGCTTCTCCCATATTTCACAACCATAGAGAACAACCGGCGTAACCAACACACCAAAGAGGGTTTTTTTGGTTTTCCAATCCCAAAGTTTTGATTTTTTGTACTGTTTTGGAGTAAGTATGAGGCTCTCCACCCTCCCGGTATCTTTTTTGCCCTACAAGTCTCTCAATTGAGCTTATAGTGGAAGTCAATCCCAAGATATTTGTATTCTTTCACTATATCCAATGGACTGCCTTCAAAAAGAAAGGTGATTGGTTTGACTTTTCTATTTAAAGAAAAGATCATGATTTTGGTCTTGGTAATGTTTACTTACATCCCTACCTCTTGGAAAAAGTGCTCTAAGGCCTTTAGATGTTCTCTTAATCCATGTGTTGCTTTTGAAATTAGAATAAGATCATCCGCGTATAAAAGTAGCTTCACCATATACCCTGTTAGATGGACACCCTCTCCCTCCGTCCTGCTCAACCAGGCTTCCAACTTATCAATGTATAAACCAAACAAAGTGGAGGATAGAGTACATCCATGTTTAATGCCAATATCGCTACCAAAACATTCGAACATTCCTTCACTTGTTCTAATTTTAGCTCTAACCTTCTCATAAAATCTGTGAACTATTGCTCTATAACCATCTGGGATACCCAACTCTTCCATTATGTTCCATAGTTTGTCTCTAGGCACTGTGTCGAAGGCTTTCTTAAAGTCCACAAAACAACAATAGGTTGTCTCACCTTGTTTGTCCCTAATTTTCTCTATCAATTGTCTAAGGGTGACACAATGATCAATGGTAGAAAGCCTAGGTCTAAAACCTGCTTGCCCTTTTTCCCTTTTCCCCTCATCTTCTTCTCAACTGTTGATTCTTCTCTCTATCATTAAACTAGATTTTATGAGAAAAATGAAATGAATACATATTATTATTATTCTTAACACAAAAACACAAAGATAACAAAGATACAGTAAAACTGGTTACTATTCAATAAGAAAATGTGTTGAAACTGTTAAATGCAGCGGAAAACAAGTTTGCTAGAATGGTGGCAGCTTATCTCTGAGAAGAGATGTGATGGTTGCGCTCCTTCGCAAGAAGATGGTTACAATTAGGCTCTCCTGGCATTTTTACAATAAATAGGAATGTCAAAACCCTAGACATCCAAAAACCTAAACCTAGGAGATGAAGCGCCAAAAGTCATGTGGGCCCCATTGGGGTAAGTTAGTACATCAACTTCCTGAGGTCGTAACTTTTGCATACGATCTTTGTTTTAAGAGCATGATATCCCATTGAAAAGGTCTATGTGCGAACTACACATATTCTTGTCAGACTGTGACTTTGTCTACATTTTGATTGTGGCAAACTTTAAAAATGTTGTTTAGGGCCTCAAAATGACCCCAGAAGTTAGGGACCCGAAAACTAGGAAAAAAACTGCCAAACTAGAAAATTTCCAAAATGAACCAGTTGGAATAGGTGGGAGGCCACCGACATCCATCNGGAATCAATGGTCTCCATTGCGTTGAGTGTCCCCGTCAGATGAGGTAATTTCTGTTGAATTTGGCCTCGGGTGAGCCACTTGCCTTGGTGCAGGAGTTGCCCTGTTTTGACAACTCGATAAAGATGGATCTTTTGCTGGCAAGTGCCCTTAACCTGTGTGTTCACAATCTGATCATTGGATGCATGTTGCATGCAGTCAGGGTTGAGCTATGTTGGTGTCAATTGTTCTGATATCTTTGAGGTGTCCAATAATGGTGGGAAATATGGCCGAAGGAGATCCACATTGAACATTGGGTGCAGGCCAAGGAAAGGGGAATGTTGAGCTCAAAAGCATTGTCACCCACAACCTTGGTGATGGTGTAAAGTCCGTAATGGAGTGCGCAAATTTTTTGATGGGGCCCTATAAGGCGTTCTTTCTCCAAGTGTAACCACACTTTGTCTCCCACCTAAAACTTATGTGGCACCCGATGTTGATCATGGCGTTGCTTGTACTTGGCATTGGACTTCTATAAAATATCTTGAACCTGTTGGTGGATGTGTTGGATCCGCTCAATGAACTGAGAGTCTTTGTCAGCTTCAGTTGGAGCAGGTGATGAATCGACTGGGGTGGTCGCAAGAGGTAGTGCAACATCCATGGGACCCAATGGATGGAATCCCAACCCGACCTGAAAGGGGTCATGATCGGTTGAGCTATGTAGGGATTTTTTGTATCTATATTGAACATAGGAAATACTCTCATCCCATGTGTGGGGGTGCTTGGAATTGTACATGTGCATGATATGCATGATCATCTGATTGATGACCTCAGTTTGGCCATATGTCTGGGGGTGGAAGGCAATGGATTTGGTGAGCTTGGTGTCCAACAATGACCAGAGGCTCGACCAAAATGTGATGAGGAACCGATTGTCCTGATCTAAGACAATGGTTTGCGGGATTCCAAAATGTACCCAGACTCGTTCAAAGAAGATCTTGACAGTGGCCTTTGCTATGATTCTCTTCTTACAGGTGGTAAGGATGGCCATCTTGGAAAAGCGATCAACAACCACAAAGACGCAATCATTTCCCCTCTTGGTGTACGAAAGGCCTAACATGTAGTCCATTGAGATGGATTCCCATGGCCTATCAGGAGTAGGCAGGGGTGTGTACATGCCCTGTTTCTTAGTGTTCGGTTTGGAAATAGCACAGGCAGTGAAGGACCTAATATACCTGCTAACATCCTGTCGAAGTTTTGGCCAGTAGAAATGTTTCTACAGCACTGTCACTATCTTTTCGACATCGAAGTGTCCTACCACCTGACTGTAGTGGATTTCCCAAATCATCTTCACTCACTCACTTGATGGAACACAGAGGTGGCCCAGTCAACACAATATCCCATCCTGAAGATGGAAATTAACGACAACTGAGTTTGCACCCAGCATTTGGTATGTGGTGGAAAATTCAGAGTCTATCTCATAGAGGTTGGGCCATATGAAGGTATTGTGGCCGCAATATTCTAGAACCGTGGTGAATTCCACAGCTGGAGGTCGGCTGAGGAAATCAACGACTCAATTGGTACTTCATGTTTTGTACTTGATGTTGAGATGGAACTACTGCAAGTATGTGAACCACTTCGGATGGCGGTCATTCTGCAATTTTCCTTGTGTCTGCATGAACTGCAGTGGCTTATGACCATGTGGATGATTGTCTCCTTCCCGAGAATGTAATGTCTCCACTGGCGGTAGGCTTGCATAATGGAGTACATTTCTTTGTTGTAAGTAGGGTACTTACGGACAACATTTGATAGTGTCTCACTATGATAGGCAACGACGTAGTCGTGTTGAGTGAGAACTAAACTCACATCATAGTCTGAAGCATCTATCTCTATCTCAAAGGGTTTTTGCAGGTCCGGTAATGAAAGTATTGGGGCTAAGCACACGCACTGCCTTAAATCATCAAATATTTTTTGTTGGGGCAGGCCCCACACAAATTTTTCCTTACCACCACCCCTAGTTACTTGGTTGAGGACCCATACCATATGGGAGAATCCAAACACAAACCTATGATAGAAATTGGCAAGGCCTAAGAAGCTTTGAAGATTAGTGAGTGTGGTTGGGGCTAGCTAGTCACGGATGACCTGGATATTGGTTGGATCCACATGCACACCGTGTTGATCCACAATGTAGCCTAGGTATTGGACCCTGTCCATGTCAAATGATCATCTTTCCAAGATGGCATATAGCTTGTGTTGTCGCAGGGTGTGCAGAACCTATTGAATATGCTACAAGTATTCCATCCAAGTCTTGTTGTAGATGAGGATGTCATCCAGATACACCACTACAAAAGTATTGGTGAAAGGTCACAGGATATCGTCCATCATCCTCATGAAATTTTTTGGAGCATTTGTCAAACCAAAGGGAATTACCAACCATTCAAAAAGACCTTCTTTTGACTTGAAGGTGGTCTTCCATACATCTGTTTGTTCTATGAGGACCTGGTGTTAGCCAGACTTCAGATCAATTTACTAAAGTATTTGCCCCCCTTGAGTTGATCAAGGAGATCGTCAATTTTGGGAATAGGGTACCAGTTCTTGACTATGATTTTATTTAGGGCCCGATAATCAATGCAGAGTCGCCAGGTCTCGTCTTTCTTTTGCACCAACACGATTGGGCTCCCACAAGGTGATGAGATGGGATGGATGTGCCCCTTGTGGAGCAGCTCTTGGATCTGTCGCTTGAACTCCTCATTATCTAACAGAGAGTGATGGTAGACTAGCCCATTAGGCAATGGTGCTTCAAGGGTTAGATCAATGGGATGTTTCACCTGACAATGCAGAGGTACCCCGGTAGGTGAGGGGAATATATCTTTGTATTCTTCCATGACCTTGTCCACTTGCTTCTTCTATGTGGAGAGGTCGACCAAGGAGGCCCTGGATGTGGCTGCAATATTTCACTCACTCTGAGAGAGAATCAAGAAGAGGACAAACTTCCTGGTCTGAGAGATGACCTTCCTGCATTGCTTGGCAGAGATCAAGGAAATAGCACTAGGTGGGACTGCCTCGAGTATCTTGTATAATTTCCTATTCAAAGTAATAATAACATTGTGAGGCCTAGACTCATATACATCATGATGTTTCCGTAAATAAGGTTGTCCAAAAAGAACATTACAAACTTCGAGAGGAGAAACATCACACAATACCTCATCTTTGAAGGGCTTGATCTCGTACGACATGCAACACTGTTGGCTGACATGGAGATCACTTCCTTAGCGAAGCCATCCAATGGTGTATGGTTGCAGGTGCGGTGTTGTCGGAAGGGTTGGCCACTTGATGACCTCTTCTAATATGAGGTTCTTCTAGCTACCTCTATCAACGATAAAGTGCAGCAAGGTGCCTTTTACCCACATCTGTGAATGGAAGAGGCGCTCACCTTCTTCTGGCTCGTCTGGTTAACCGGGATGGACCTTGTTGGTAGAAATGGTGGCATTGGGTTCTGCGTCAATGATTTGTCTCCCCCTTTTAGGTTATGACTCAGAGTTGGAACCTGCATCTGATTTAGAGGCTTTCACCTCATCCACCAATGATTTCTTGGAGCAACAATCAACAATGTTATTTTAGGGGCTCTTATGGAAGCCGCACCACTTCCAAATATCTTTCTTTGTCTTTCCAGTGTCCTTCTTTTCTTACATCCTAGAATGGTTGTCCTAAGGTTGTCTGTCTTTTCTCTATCCTTTTTTTTGCGGGTTGGCGTTTCCCTTTACTTACTTCTGATGTGAGGGGTTCCCATGCCCAAATTTTCATGTCTTTTGTTTAACCTTTTGCTCGATTTTGACGGCATATCGATAGGTCATGCCCAAGGAAGATATATCCAAAACCTCCATTTCGGCCTAGATGTATCTATGCAGACCACTGTGATACTTGAGCACCATCTCTCACTCAGAATCTTTGATACACAACTTGGTGCACAAGGTATGGAAGATATGTGTGAACTCTAACACTGCTTGGTCTCTTTCCTGTTGCAGCGTGGTCCATTTTGTATACAGGTCATCATAACTTCCGGCAGGGTAGTATTGTTCCTTGATAACATCCTTGAAGGACTCCCAGGTGACCACGATTGTAAGTGATAAGGGTTCCTCTGTTTCCTTTTTCTCACGGAAATTCTCCCACCAACCTTTGACATGGGGAACAACTTTGAGTAGCACAAACGTAATCTTTTCTTTGTTTGAAAAGTTATGGACAGAAAAATACCCTTCTAGTGGATTCAACCATTTGTCTACAACATCTATGTCTATCCGACCTTCAAATATGGGAATATCAAAGTTTATTTGTACCTTGAAGGGGGCAGCGCCTCCGTTCAAGGAAGATGTGTCACATGTTGGTAGTCGCCGAAGGATTTGTGCAAAACTATCCATCATTTCGTTCCTTTGTTGTGTGAGGGATTCCTCGAGCAACATTTTGAAGGATATCTTGTATTTCCGTCTTTCTTTTCTCCTGCTATGAGAGGTCACTTGGGCGTGCGAGAGATTTTTTCCTCAAGAGAAACAAGCTCAAGACCCAATTATTTGTACCCTGACCTCGTCGGGGACATGCATTAAGAATGACAACGAGCAAATCGCTCTGATACCACTGATCTATATTTTATGAGAAGAACAAAATGAATATAGGTTCTTGTTATTCTTAACACATAAACACAAGGATAACAGAGATATAGTAACGGAGATACAGTAAAATTGGTTTCTATTCAATAAGAAAATGTGTTGAAACTATAAAATGCAGTGGAAAACAAGCTTGCTAGAATGGTGGCGTCTTATCTGATAATAGATGTAACGGTTGCACTCCCTCACAAGAAGATGGTTACAATGAGGCTTGCCAAGCCTTTTTACAATAAACAAGAATGTCAAAACCCTAGACATCAAAAACCTAACCCTAGGAGATGAAGCGCCAAAAGTCATGTGGGCCCTGATTGGGTAAGTTAGTACATCAACTTCTCGGGGTCGTAACTTTTGCATACGATCTTTGTTTTAGTCACATGATAGCCTATTGGAAAGGTCTATCTGAGGAATACACATGTTGTCTTCAGACTGTGACTTTGTCAACAATTTAACTATGGAGAGCCCTAAAAACGTTGTTTAGGGCCTCAGAAGTTAAGGACCTGAAAACTAGGAAAAAAACTACCAAAATGAGTCAGTTGGAATAGTTGGTAGGCCACCGACATCAATCTAGATCAATCATGCTCCCAAAAATATTTCCCATGAGGGGGTTGACCATAACAGTGCGGTAATTGGCAGGGTTATTGATATCTCCATTCTTAAAGAGAGGAATGACCACACTGGTGGTCCATTCTCCCGGAAAGTCATTGTGGATGACCCCATTGAAAATTCTTTTTATGTGAGGTGCACGGAGCTCAACCCCCCACTTTAAAAATTCAACTTGAAGCCCATCTATGTCCTTCTCTTTTCCACTTGCCAACTTCTTTATTCCTTGCTTGATATCATCCACTGTGAATAGTTCCAATGATGTTTTCACTATGGGAGGAGTATCTTTCTCGTGTACCCTCTCATAAAGGTGCCTCGCATATTCTAACCATTGCACATCTATGATATTTTTTTCAGTCTTCTTTCTCCTTTGTTGTAGTTCTCTCCAAAATCCTTTGGGGTTTTAGAGGTTGCCTTGCATTCTTCATCATACCATGTATTTTCTCTTCTTAGGATGAGACCTTTTACATGCACTTAAGGCCTTATGGATTAGTGGGATCAACAAACTATTTTCTTGATTTATGACGATTTTCTTGAAATTGCAAATATTTTGATTTATATTGTGTGGAGGTCGTGCAGACGTGAGCCTCTGTTATCATATATTATGATGTGCAATCTCCTCAATGAGAGATGTTAGGGAAAACCCCCTCCAAAGTGCAACGAAGGTGGCCTTCCTAGGCCATCAACCTTCCTGATCATCGATTGACCCCACCCAGGTAAGTATGTTATATACTTTTACATATGGTGCCTTTATAACCCTCCCTTTCATTAATTCCATCGCCACTTTGCATGTGGGATATAACCATACTATCTCTTAATCCAAAATTAAAATACAATCAATTGGTTATTCTTATAATTTCATTTTTATTCTTATTTTGTTAATGTTCGTCAGTGAAAGTGGGTAGGTAATATGGTCTTCATTAAGGTTGAAACCTTGCTAGTGACATGCTAGTGTTAGTGCTTGTGCTTATCATTATGGATGTCTTCTCATGTACATAATAATTTTTGGGGCTAGGTGTAAGATTGTAACACACCCAGCCACCGACAGGCCGGGGTACGCCTCCTTCAAGCCCACCCTTGGACTTCTTTCTCTTACTGGTACCCTTTTAACTTAATAAGGATGCATAAAAGAAAAGAATTTAACGACATGCACAACAATAACCAACAAACATGAATATTCTAAAGATTCAATTAAATGATAATTAAATACACGGCGGAATACATTCACATACAGGTAAATAATACCATAATAGAGAGAACTTATCTTTATAAAAGAAGACACCAATTGGCTGCAGACCAAGGACGTTCCACCCAACCGTAGACACTACTACTCCAAATCTCGACAGCAATGTTACCCCCGAGCCAGGGCTATGAATCCACAAGGATGGTTCTAGAGTGTTACTTGGCTTCCCAAACCAGTCAGCACTCAAGCTCTCACAGGTTTCCAACACTCACAACAATCCAAGTACCCAACTCTCTTCTACCTAGCTCTCTTCTACCAAGGGAATGGAGCTCCACCCTTCTCTGCCATGCAGTCCCTCAGGAAGTCCTTCTCCTTCCAGGGATCCAACACAACTGGTCCAGAATATCAATGCTAGAACTCTCAGGACTCGCAGTTGTGAAAAAATTTGGACACATGACAACGCATCTCCAACATGCAGGCCTCAATTCATGGTTGGATTACACCAACGACCTCTACAGCCAATGATACCATGGCTTCTCTTTGGAAGTTTGGTTCCCTTTCCTAAGCCAAGACATGGAAGAGGATGGATGAATGAGTGATAGGTAAGAATGGAATGAATGAACGAGTAAAAAGTGAATGAAGGAGTGAACGATAAAAAATGAGCGACGAGCTATCAGCCGAACCCCCCATCAGAACAGAGGCGGGTTTAAGTAATTCGTAGGGGGGAATCAAGAACCTCCTGGCCTTCCCCAAGAATCCCATGCAATTGATCCACCCCCTTAGACCAAAGGGTAATTAAAATAGGAAATAAACATTTATCCCCTCAAGGCCCCTCTCTTGTGGAATCATAGCCCCATATAACTCTAGTCCTTGTCCGCCTAGCAGCCAACGATGTATGTATTATTAATAATGATCAAAACATTACATTTCTTGGGCACACGAGCCTTTTAATAATTGTTTGGGCACTCTGTCCTCTCAGCAATGTAACAATACATTATTTAAAATGGGGGTATGAAACCTAGGGTGTTACATCCCCTCCCCCTTATTTTGGCATTGTCCTCGGTGCATATACAAAATAGAGATCAAAATCTCAAAGTTTATTCAAAAATTTGCGAGTACTATGCCCGCATGGCATCTTCATGCTCCCAGGTAGCATCTTCAGGACCGTAGCAGGTCCATTGAACTTTTATCATCTCTATAACTTGATTCTGGAGCATTTTGACCTTTATGTCCAATACTTGCGTTGGATGAACCTGAAAGTCTCCCTCTGTCTCTACCTGAATCAAATGCCAATAAATAACATGGTTAGGATCATGTACATATTTATTTAGTAAAGAGACATGAAATACATTATGCACATTCATGGAAGTAGGCAATGCAAGCATGTATGCAACTGTCCCTATTTTGTCCAATATTTCAAATAGACCGCAGAATCTGGCTGCCAACTTTGTACAACTACCCAATTTCAAATAAATTTTCTTGGGCTTCACTTTCAGAAGCACATGCTCCCCTAATTTAAATTCTCTAGGTGTCTTGTTCTTGTCTGCATAAACTGTATGTCTATCCTGAGCTGTCTTTAAATTCCTCTTGATCTTAACCATCTAGTCTTCCATATCCTTGAGTAACTTTGGCCCAAGTACCACTATGTCTACTGGGTTGTACCATCTCACTGGAGTATTGCATTTCCTACCATACAAGGCTTCAAATGGGCTCATTCTCAAAGAATATTGATACCCATTATTATATGCAAACTCAACCAAGTGTAAGTAATCTTCCCACTTAGATGGCTTAGCCATCACATACATTCTCATCATATCTTCAATTATTCGGTTGACCCTCTCTGTTCCCATCTGATTGTGGATGGTATGTTGTGCTAAAGTTTAGATTTGTACCAAATCCTTTAAACAATCCTCTCCCTAAATTGGAGGTAAACTTTGTATCTTTTTCTAAGACAATTGTCCTAGGTATCCCATGCAACCTAGCAATCTCTCTCATGTAAATTTCTGCAATATTAGTCGATATATGTTTTGTCTTTACAGGAACAAAATGAGCATCCTTTGTTAATTGTTCAACCAACACCATGATGGAATCATGTTGCTTATTCATTCTAGGTAATCCTGTGATGAAATCCATGGTGATCACTTCCCATTTCTTCTCTAGAATGGGTAAAGGTTGTAGCAACCCTGTTGGATGCCTATGTTCAAATTTCACCTTCTGACATTCCATACATTGAGCGATGTAATCAACAACATCCTTTTCCATTCCCAACCAAAAGAACTAGCTTCTTACTATTGTAATCGGTTTCTGGTAATCAGGATGTCCAGCATAAGGAACATCATGCATTTCCTTCAATACCAAAATCCTCAATTCTTTGGAACTACGAACATAGATTCTATTCTTATCTATGAGTAATACATCTTCCTTTATCTAATACTCCTTTATTTCATGTTGTACATATCCTTGTTGTAAGCTTTCCTTTACATGTAGGTAATGTTGATCTATAACAAGACCATCTAAAATTCTTCTCTTCAAGTCTGATTGATTCATACTGACAGCAGTAGCATGCATGAGATGCACTCCTATACTAAGTGCATTGGCAACTTTATTCTCTTTTCCTTTGATATGCTTGATATTGAGGTCATACTCACTTAAAAATTCTAGCCATCTTGTTTTCCTGGCATTCAAGGTTGGTTGTTCAAAAGATACTTCAAGCCAATGTGGTATGTCCTTAATTCAAATCTCTTCCCCATGAGATAATGCCTCCACATCCTCAAGGCGTGGACAATGGCAGCAAGCTCCAAGTCATGTGTGGCATAGTTCATCTCATGCTCCTTAAGATGTCTGGATTCATAACCAATGACATGTCCATTTTTCATGAGGACTCCCCCAAGTCCTTCCTTACATGCATATGTACATACCACAAAACTTTCATTTGGGTCAACAATCTTTAACACAGGTGCACTAGTAAGTAATTCCTTCAACGGATTAAAATTATCTTCACACTTAGGTGTCCATTCAAATTTAGTTCCCTTATTTTGCATAGAAGTGATGGGATGAGCAATCTTAGAGAACCCTACTATGAACCTTCTATAGTAACTAGCTAATCCCATAAAAGATCTGACTTCTTACTATTGGCATGTTTACAAGCTAAGTGTGCTTGTCATTGATGGCAAGATCAGAGTGTGCAATGACGGAAAACAAGAAAGTTGCAATGATAGCATCAAGAATGACAAAGATCATGAGAAATTGTTGTCTACAAAGCTCAGGAGGAATAGCGCAGAGCGCAAGTGTGCACCAGGGCCAGGGTTAACTAGTTTCCAAAGCTCAAGAGAGACAACATTCTCAGGAACTTAGATGCACTACATAAATCCCTGGAGGGAGAAACGCAGATAGTCGTGAGCCGTTGATTTGGCACCCGTGGATATCGGGAATTCGAGAATCGGGAGAATAGAGGTGAGCCAACCTCCAACTCTGTGAAATGTGAAATCGCGATGAGATCTGAGCCATTGAATAGAGAAGGACACGTGGCAGACCACGTCAGCAAGGACATGTGGCGTAACCAGACAATGACAAGTGTCAAGTTGATTCATCATTTCAGGTACGTGATAATGACAAATCCGAGTGACACATGGAAACTGCTTGGCTCGTGACTCGTCATCGATTGACGCAAGATTTACGTCACTCCGGGAGTTTTGCTTCGGGAGTTTTGCTTCGGGATTTTTACCACTAGTACTCGCCCAAAGACCCGAAGTCCTGAATGTTGAATACCCGAAGTGGATACGAGTCGTCTGATCTGAAGATCACTTCGGGTGTATTATCGATCGTTGATCATGTAGCAGGATATGTGTCAACGGATCGTGAACTCCAGGCGAAACTTCTCCAGGGAAACGCGAAGGAGAAAGGTTTGAGATTGTCGAAGGCCAAAGTCCCGGAGAGGAGGATAGTCATTGGATTAAAGAGGACACGCGTTAGTGGATTGTCAACTCCGAGAAAAATCAAAGGAAGGATGAATGAGAGTTTGAGAATTGAAATCTCCGAAGTCCGGAGACACAAAGGAGATCTCGATCGTTGATCCAAGAAGGACACGCGTCGTTGGATCATGGACTCCTGGTGAAATGCTCCAGGAGAAAATGAGAACTTGAGAATTGAAACTCCTGAACCCCAGATCGCAAAATCGATCTCGTCCGTTGGTTTGGAGGTACATGTGTCATCTGATCGCTGAGACCAAGGATGGTGCGTGGACAAAGGAAAGAAGGCAGAGCCATCGATTGAAGAGGACATATGTCAATAGATCTTCCATTCTGGAAGATATCCAGTCAGTAGCAACATGGTTTGAGAGTTGAAACTCTCAGAGCCCAGATCACGAAGGAAACCTCAGTCGTTGATGGAGGAAGGAGAGATATGGTCCACAAACATGAGAGGACAGATCTGAACCATCCATTCAAGATCATCTTCAAGATCGTGAGATCGATGGTCATGCTCCATTGCAGGGCCAGAACATGCTCGGGCCTTAATTTTTTCGTAAGCGGGTCGCAATTGAAACCACGATTTTGGAGAAAGGACACATGGAGGCTTGTAATGAATTGCGGGGCGAAAAGTGGGTTATCCTCAAATTTCTTATAGACCCACCCGCAATCATGTGGTCACATGAACTCATCGCCCAAGGTCATATCTAGGGAAGAGATAGCACGTCACTAAGCTCCACTTCGGAGTTCGAGAGATCGGGAGTTGGGAGAGTTGGGGTGACTCACGACAGATGACTCGAAACGCGAAGTCCCGAAGTGCTTGGCCCCAGGTCACATCCACTGGTCACGTGAAAGAAAGGGGCTTAGTCAGAGAATCTATCGCCCATTGTGTAGACCTCTCAGTAAGGGAAAAGACTCCAAAGGGATGAGCGTGCCGAGTTTTTCTTAGTAACTGCCAAAACAGGGTGATCGCCAGAGAAGCCGAAGAGTCTCGAGGTAACTGCTAGTGGAATGGAAACTCATCATAGAGATAATTGACAGATGGGAAAGTGTCGAAGTCTGTAACTACAACAGAGAGGATGAGCTCGACTGTGATAGAGAAGACGAAGAGTCTCGACTGCCAAAGAGGCTAAGGAATGTCAACATTACGCCCAGTGATGATGAATGCATGGGGATAATGGCTAGAGAAGATGAAGAGTTCGTATGATGATCAAGTAGATGACTCGAAGTGAGAAATGGATGCAGAACACAGAAGTGAATTAATTTTGTTGTCGAGCTATGCAGGAGTAAGGAAGAGTTGCAGTGAAGAACTTTGACGCAACCTGCCCCTCAGCGAGCAGCTCGCTCCACCAGGACCTTCTTCCTTGCGGGCCCGAAGAGTCTAAGCTCTTCCAACTCCCCTCGGAAGTCACGAGCCACCCACAGTAACTCCTTCGGCTCTTTCCCCTCCTTTGGAAATCGGGATATCGCGACTCGGGAGTTCGCGGTTCACGCAAACACAATTCACATGCACAACCAAACCCCGAATCCCGATAGTCAACGGGTCAACACTCTTCTCTTTCGGAGATTTCCCTATCGGGAAATCGGAGGTTGTGG
>ML791278.1:189401-222039 GCA_009831015.1 Picea engelmannii | reverse complement strand
CTAATTTCTATCTACCAGCCTTAATTGTATTAAATGCCTTCCTATCTATAACATAATACAAATGCGCCCGGCTTTGAATGCCCTTGATTTAGACGGCGGTGCAACAATACCAAGATAGAATTCAAAATTTTGGGGTTTGCTGGCTTGTCCAGCTGTATAGTCTCTTATCCACGCGCTGGTTCGTATGATGAATTGCGGATGCTCCTGCATCAAACTTGTGGGGAAGAACAATGACACTGTGAATAGGATGCAGAGGTATTGTGCATGAGGATGTAGAAGGGGCACAGAGAGTATAAAAACGTAGAATAGAGAATAGATGGGTGTTGTTGTCAAGAGTAATTCATGCGAGAAGAGAGAAACTGATGTAGGAGAGCAGAGTAGCGTAGCAGAACAGTGATGAGACTGGTAAGCCATAGATAAACATTGTATCACTGTGAGAAAGTTATAAAAAGCAAAGATTTATATTCCAGGGTGGTAGGGAGGACTGGTTGTAGCCTCAAGAGGAGTTGGAGCTCATAAGAATGATAATGTAAAGAAAATAAAGATTACTTATCATATCAAGAAGAAGAGGTTTTTCCCTTTCTGGGTTTCCTCAGGAAATATATGTCTATGTATATTTCATGTGTGTGATTTATATTTAATATTCTACTGCTTACTTCCCTACATCATTATGATCCTCATTGAGTGTTCTGTGAAGAGTTGAAAATAGGCATAATTGTTTAAGCACAGTAACAACTGATTCACCCCCCCTTGTCAATTGTCCAACAATTGGTATTAGAGTCGGTTCCTTTTATTTAAAGGTAGATGAATAAACTTAAACATGTCAAGCTATGAAGGAACTTCAACCAATAAGGCCCCCTTGTTCAATGGAACAAACTTTGTCTTCTGGAAAGTTAGGATGGGAACCTACATAATGGCTTTAGGTGCATATGTCTGGGATGTGGTAGAGACTGGTTATGTAAAGCCAGTTGTACTAGTTAATAAGGATGACAAGCTATAATTCAGCTTCAATGCTAAGTCTATCAATGCTATTATGAGTGGGCTTGCAGAAGCAGAATTTATAAAAGTTATGCACTTAGAAATTGCCAAAGAAATGTGGGCAAAATTGTTAGCAGTTATGAAGGTAATGAGAAGGTAAAGGATGCCAAACTTCAAACCTACATATTACAGTTTGAACAACTAAAGATGAAAGAGGATGAAACTATTGGGAAGTACTTTCTGAGAGTTGAAGAACTAGTGAATTCCATGAAGAGTCTTGGTGAGAAGTTTGAAGACGTAGTTTTAGTCCAGAAGATTTTAAGATCTTTGTCAGATAGGTTCAACCCAAAGGTCTCTGCTATAGAAGAACTTAATGATCTAAAAGCTTTGGATTTTGATCAACTTCTAGGAACATTGACTGCATATGAAATGAGGATAGGTAAAGATAAATCCAACACTAAAGAAGTTGCTTTTAAAGCAGATAAGAATGAGGAATCTGAGCCTGATGAAATTGAAGCAAAATTTGTGAGAAGACTAAAGAAAGGATCATGTAAGTATCAAGGAAAGTTTCCCTTCAAGTGTTTTAACTGTGGAAATATAGGTCACTTTGCATCTAAGTGTCCACACAAGAAGCAAGATTAGAATTATGAAGGTGAAAAGAAGTACAAACCCAGGAGATTTGGAAAAAAGAAAATTTTATGTGTAAACAATGATGACTCTTTAGAAGACACAGATAGTGACTCTTCTTGTGAAGATAAGGTTAATGAATTTGTTCTTATGGACAAACAGGATTATGATAATAAAAGCACAAGAAGTAATGTTGACTATGAAGAAGTTGTGGTTGAGTTGGAAGGAGAACTGATCATTGCTCTAGAAGAAATTTACAAACTCAGATATAAGAAGAAAAAACAAAAACAATTGTTGATACAGTTTGAGAAAGACAATAAAGAACCTAATGAAGACTTTTCCCTGCTAAAAGTGGAATTAGAAGAGGCAAAGAAAATAGGGGACATTCTGAAACAACAATTATCAGAAAAGAAGGCAAGATGTGAAGCCTTGGAAGAAGAGGTAGTAAAAACCAGAAAAGAGATGGAAAGGTTTAAAACATTGTATCTTCAAAACCTTCCAAGCATTAAATCCATAGAAGAACTAAACGGCATTCTGAGCAAACAGAGATCTCTGTTGTTGAAGACTGGTTTAGGTTATGTAAATGGTTCAAGCAGCAAACAACTAGAAAGCAAAGAGCCAGTAAAGATGATCAAGTTCCAAGCCAGCAGACAATCAGACCATGAGAGGACTCTATAACCTAAAGCTAATAAAGACAAGATGATCCCTAATAAAAAACAAAGAGATCATAAGATGGAGTGACAAATTCCAAGAATAAGTCCATCCTTCAGGTACCAAAATTTCTTTCATGGCTACTATTTTTATTGTTATAATTTTGGTCATAAGATTGTAAACTGTCAAATTAATTTTAGAGACATGCAACTGAGGAGGTCAAGAAATAGACAATCTTTACAACATATAAATAACTAGCCAATGAATAGACAACATAGCACCAATCACTTTGACCTATTGAACAATGAGCTCGAATGTTATAACTGTCATAAATTCGGCCACAAAGCTGCAAACTGCCATTTGAAGAAGTACAAGGCAGATCCAAGGATAAATCCTTTAGCTAGAATTGCCAACACATGGAAAAAGAAAGACAGTGAAAATGTGGTCTAGTACTTTCATCTCAAAAACAAAAAGACCTCGGGTATATAGACAGTGGATGTTCCAAGCACATGACTGGAGACAAGGATAAGTTTATGTCTATAAGTAAAAGAAAAACAGGAAATGTAACCTTTGGAAAAGATGAACCAGGTAAAATCTAGGGTAAAGGGATGGTGAGTTTGAGTAATGGTAAAGGAAAATCCCAGGATGTTCTGCTTGTAGATGGGCTGAAACATAATCTGCTCAGTGCAAGTCAAATGTGTGACAAAAAATGTGAAGCGGTGTTCACTTCTAAGGATTGTAAGATAAAGTCTGTAAACTCTGGAAAAGTGGTGGTTAAAGGCATAAGGACAAAAAATAATGTATATGTGTTGAAAGAAGATAAAGAAGAGTGTCATCTAAGGAAACATGATGAAAGTTGGTTATGGCATAGGAGACTTGGACATCTAAACTTTGACCACTTAATCAAGCTCAAAAATATTGAGGGAGTAAAAGATCTTCCAAGAATATAAAAGCCACAAGACTCTATGTGTAAACCCTGCCAAGTAGGAAAGCTAACCAGGACACAGTTTAAATCCAAGAGCTCTACTTCAACAGAGAAACCACTCCAATTATTTCATATGGATTTATGTGGACCATCAAGACAAGAAGGCACGGGAAAGGAAAACTACTTTATGCTGATCATTGATGATTACATAATTACTTGGGTCGCTTTTCTCAAAGAAAAAGATGAAGCATTTGAGAAATTTAAAATATCTAAGGCTTTAACTGAGAATCAAATAGGTAAGAGGTTAAAGGAAGTAAGATCAGACAGAGGAGGAGAATTTATGTCAAGTGAGTTCAAGGAATTATGTGATAAACATGGGATCAAAAGAGAATACACAATCCCAGGAACTCCACAACAAAATGGAGTAGTTGAGAGGCAAAACAGAACAGTTCAACAAATGGCCAGGTCAATGATGAATGAGAATAACATTAGTCAAACCTACCAGGTAGAAGAAATACACACAACAATCCATATTCTTAACAAAGCTCATCTCAAACCACACAATGACAAGACACCTTATGAACTATGGCATGGAAGACCTGCTACAATCAAACACTTCAAAGTCTTTGGGAGTAAGTGCTACATAAAGAATAATAATGAAAACCTTGGCAAGTATGATGACAGGGTTGATGAAGGCATCTTCTTAGGGTATGCTACAAATAGTAAAGGATATAGATGCTATAATAAGAGGCTGCATAAATTGGTTGATTGTATTGACATAAAAGTTGATGAAGGAGTCCCAGTAAGAGAGGTGAAAACTATTGAATCAACAACAAAGGATATAGTTGAAGATGAATCTAAACAGGTCCAAGAATTAGAACAAGAAGACTTTGAGTCATATGAAGATTCAAATACTCAGGCAGACTCAAATCAGTAGAAAACATCTAATCCTTCCTCCAGAATTACTCAAAAGAATCATCCTGCAAGTCAGATAATTGTTGAGAAAGACAAAGGTGTACAAACTAGGAGAAGGATAATCAAAAACATCGAGCAATCACATATTCCCTTCATATCCATGGTGGAACCCAAGAAATTCAATGAAGCCAGTGAAGATGTAAATTGGTTAAAATCAATGAATGAGGAACTGGACCAGATTGAAAAGAATGACGCTTGGGAACTCATTCCTAGGCCAACAAATAAAAATGTAATAGTATCCAAATGGGTCTACAAAAATAATATGAATGAGCAAGGAAATATTGTAAGAAATAAGGCTAGATTGGTCTACAAAGGATATGCTCAAATAGAAGGATTGGACTTTGATGAAACATTTGCGCCTGTAGCAAGATTAGAAGCTATTAGAATGGTTATTTCCTATGCTTGTCATAAACAGTTTAAAGTCTATCAAATGGATGTCAATTCAGATTTTCTAAATGGAAATCCAAAAGAAGAAGTCTATATGGAACAACCAGAGGGTTTCCAACCGTCAGATAACCCTGACTTTGTCTGCAAGGTGAATAAAACCTTATATGGATTGAAACAAGCTCCTTGTGCTTGGTATCATAGACTGGATACATATCTACAAGACAAAGGGTTCAAGAGAGGAACAGTTGACAACAATCTATATATCAAAATAGACGGTAATGATCTGCTCATTGTGTTGGTCTATGTAGATGACATCATCTTCGGTAATAATAATGCCTCATTGGTAAGATGGTTTGCTTATGACATGCAGTATGAATTGAAATGTCTATCATAGGGGAACTGTCATTTTTTTCTTGGCCTACAAATTACTCATAGGCCTGAAGGAATATTTATTTCTCAAGAAAAATATCTAAGAGAAATGTTGAAAAGGTTTCAAATGGAAAAGTATAAACCTATGATCACACCTATGGTCACTGGATGTAAGTTAAGCAAGGATGATGATTCATCTGATGTTGATCATAGTTCATATAGGTCTATGATAGGCAGCCTATTGTACATCATAGCATCCCGTCCAGACATAATGCATATTGTTGGAATGGTAGGAAGGTATCATGCCACACCTAAACAAAGTCATTTGTTAGTTGTCAAAAGAATATTCAGATACTTGAAAGGAACAATGGACTATGGCCTATGGTATCCTAGATATCAAAATTTTCAACTATCAATCTATTTAGATGTTGATTGGGCTAACTACGTGGATGAAAGGAAAAGAACGAGTGGAGGTGTATTATTCTTAGGAGATTCCCTTGTATCATGGTTGAGCAAGAAGCAAGGTTCCATTTCCTTATCAATTACAGAAACTGAATACATTGCATCTCCCACATGTTGTACCCAAGTATTGTGGATGATTCAGACACTTGTAGGCTTGGAGGTAAAATGTACTGCATCGATACCAATTCATTGTGATAATATCAGTGCAATCTGTCTGTCAAAGAACCCCGTGTTCCACTCCAAGACCAAGCATATACCCATCAAGTATCACTTCTTGAGGGAACAGGTGACAAACGTTGTTGTTTCTTTGCATTATATTCCTTCCAAACATCAGATTGTTGATATCTTCACCAAGCCGCTTGCAAAAGCTCAGTTTGAGTATCTATGCGAGAAGTTGGGCGTGAACCCATTATCAACCTAAGAGGGTCCATCCTGTCAGGGGGAGTATATATTGGTTGACTATATGATACCTCCGACAAGTACTGCAATAGCTCAGGGGGAGCCTGTTTTCTTTGACATTGATGTCAAAGCAGGAGAAAAGGAGTGGTCTAGATGCTATAGGTGGAGGTCCAAATAGATTAGTGCAGTCGTTCAGGGTTGCCATCAATGCCAAAGGGGGAGATTGTTGGCATGTTTACAAGCTAAGTGTGCTTGTCATTGATGGAAATATCATAGTGTGCAATGACGACAAACAGGAAAGCTGCAATAATAGCATCAGGAATGACGAAGATCATGAGAAATTGTTGTCTACAAATATCAAAAGGAATAGCGCAGAGATGCATGCAGAGCGCAAGTGTGCGTCGAGTCTGAGGTTAACTAGTTGCCAAAGCTTAAGAGATATAGTGTTCTCAGAAACTTAGACAGACTGCATAAATCCTTGCAGGGAGAAATGCAAATAGTCATGAGTCGTTAGATCGTGGGGAGTGTGATTCGTTGATTTGGCACCCGTGGATAATGGGAATTCGGGAATCGGGAGAATAGAGGTGAGCCAACCTCCAACTCCGTGAAATGTGAAATCGCAATGAGATCTAAGCCATTGAATCGAGAAGGACATGTGGTAGACCACGTCAGCAAGGACACATGGTGCAATTAGACAATGACAAGTGTCAAGTTGATTCGGCATTTTAGGTACGTGATAATCACAAATCCGAGTGACACATGACAACTGCTCGGCTCATGACACGTCATCGAGTGATGCAAGATTTACGTCACTCCGGGAGTTTTTCTTCGGGATTTTTACCACCACTACTCGCCCAAAGACCCGAAGTCCCGAATGTCGAAGACCCGAAGTGGATACAAGTCATCCGATCTGAAGATCACTTCAGGTGTATTCTCAATTGTTGATCATGTAGCAAGATACATGTCAACGGATCGTGAACTCCGGGTGAAACTTCTCCAGGAAAACACGAAGGAGAAAAGTTTGAGATTGTCGAAGGCCAAGGTCGCAGAGTGGAGGATAGTCGTTGGATTAAAGAGGACATGCATCAGTGGATTTTCAACTTCGGGAAAAAGAAAAGGAAGGATGAACGAGAGTTTGAGAATTGAAATCTCTGAAGTTCGAAGACACGAAGGAGATATTGATCGTTTATCCGAGAGGTACATGCGTCATTGGATCATGGAATCCGAGTGAAATGCTCCGGGACCAAACGCGAACTTGATAATTGAAACTCCCGGAGCCCGGATCATGAAATCGATCTTGTCCGTTGGTTTGGAGGTACACGTGTCATCTGATCGATGAGACCAAGGATTGCACGTGGACAAAGGAAAGAAGGCACATCCATCGATTGAAGAGGAAAAATGTCATCAGATCTTCCATTCCGAAAGATATCTAGTCAGTAGCAACATGGTTTGAGAGTTGAAACTCTCGGAGCCCGGATCACGAAGGAAACCTCACTCGTTGATGGAGGAAGGGGAGATTTGGTCTATAGAATTGAGAGGACAGATCTGAACCATCCATTCAAGAGCACCGTCAAGATTGTGAGATTGATGGTCATGCTCCATTGTGGGGCCAGAACATGCTCGGGCCTTAATTTTTTCGTAAGCGGGTCGCAATTGAAACCATGGTTTTGGAGAAAGGACGCATGGAGGCTTGTAATGAATTGTGGGGCAAAAAGTGGGTTGTCCTCAAACCACCTATAGACCTGCCCGCAATCATGTGGTCACATGAAATCATCGCCCAAGGTCATATCTATGGAAGAGATATCACGTTTCTAAGCTCCACTTCGGATTTCAGGAGATCGAGAGTTTCGAGAGTCGGGGTGACTCACAACAGATGACCTAAAACGTGAAGTCCCGAAGTGCTTGGCCCCAGGTCATAGCCACTGGTCACGTGAAAGAAAGGGGCTTAGTTAGAGAAGTTATCGCCCACTATGTAGACCTCTCAGTAAGCGAAAAGGCGCCAAAGGGATGAGCATGTCGAGTTTTTCTTAGTAACTGCTAGAACAGGGTGATCGCTAGAGAAACTGAAGAGTCTCAAGGTAACTGCCAGTGGAATGGAAACTCATCATAGAGACAATTGACAGATGGGAAAGTGTCAAAGTATGTAACTACAATAGAGAGGATGAGCTCGACTGTGATAGAGAAGACGAAGAGTCTCGACTGCTAAAGAGGCTAAGGAATCTCAACATACCGCCTAGTGATGATGAACACATGGGGCTAACGGCCAGAGAAGATGAAGAGTTCGTATGATGATCAAGTAGATGTCTCGACATGAGAAATGGATGCAGAACAGAGAAGTGAAGTAATTATGTTGTCGAGCTATGCAGGAGTAAGGAAGAGATGCAATGAACAACTTGTAGGGAAGAACAGTGACGTTATGAATAGAATGCAGAGGTATTTCACATGAGGATGTAGAAGGGGCACAGAGAGTATAAAAACGCAGAACAAAGAAGAGATGGGTGATGGTGTCGAGAGTAATTCATGCGAGAAGAGAGACATCAGTCTCAGAGAACAGAGAAGCTTAGAAGAACAATGATGAGATTGGTAAGCCATAGATAAACGTTGTATCACTATGATGAAGTTATAAACATAAAATATTTATATTTTAGGGTGGTAGGGAGGTGCTAGGGAGGACTGGTGTCCTTAGAGTTTCAAGTGGGTGCTTGAACACAGGGAGTTGTAGCTTCCATCTGGTTGTAGTCAGAAAAACTAGGGTGGTAGGGTGGTGCAAGGGAGAACTATTGTTCTTTGTTATACAGGTTGGTGCCTGTGTGACTGGAAGTTGGTGCTTCCATCCAGTTGGTACTAGAACACTCAGGGAGTTGGTGCTTCCTTCTAGTGGCTGCTAGAGAAACTAGAGAGTTGGTTCTCTCAGCAAGTTGTTGCTTGTAAAACAAAGGTTGTAGCCTCAAGAGGAGTTGGATCTCATAAGAATGATAATGTAAAGAAAATAAATATTACTTGTCATATCAAGAAGAAGAGGTTTTTCCCTTTATGGGTTTCCTCATGAAATATCTGTCTCTGTGTATTTCATGTGTGTGATTGATGTTTAATATTCTATTGCTTAATTCCCTGCATCATTATGATCGTCATTGAGTGTTCTGTGAAGAGTTGAAAATAGGCATAATTTTTTAAGCATAGTAACAATTGATTCACCTCCCCCCCTTCTCAGTTGTCCAACACTGACACATTTCTTGGTGTTGGCCATCCTCAAATGGCTTCAATCTTCTCTGGATCTACTGTTATGCCATGTTCTAAAATAATGTGTCCCAAGTAATGGATCTACTTTTAATAAAAATAACACTTACTCAGCTTGGCATACAACTGATGTTCTCTCAATACTTGCAATACTAGTCTTAAGTGATGCTCATGCTCCTCTTCAGACTTAAAATAGATAAGTATTTCATCCAAGAACACTATGACAAACTTATCCAAATAATTTTGAATATGCCATTCATTAAACACATAAAGATAGTTGGTGCATTGGCCAGTCCAAATGGCACCACTACAAATTCATAATGCCCATACCTGGTCCTAAAGGTTGTCTTATGAATTTCTTCTTCCTTGATTCTTACCTGATAGTATCCTGACCTCAGGTCAATATTTGAAAATATCTTTGCTCCTCTTAGTTGATCAAAGAGGTCATCAATTCTGGGTAGAGGATACTTGTTCTTTATGGTATACTTGTTCAATTGTCAAAAGTCAATACACAACCTCAAGGTTCCATCCTTCTTTTTGACAAAAAGTACTAGTGCTCCCCAAGGTGAAACACTTGGACGTATGTACCCTTTCCTCAACAATTCCTCCAACTGATTTTGTAATTCTTTTAACTCTGGTGTGCTCATTCTGTAAGGCGTTTTTGACACCAGGGCAGCTCCTGGCACTAAATCAATTGAGAAATCTATCTCCCTTCTTGGTGACAACCCTGGTATTTCTTGGAATAGATCTTCAAATTCCTATAGTACCGAGAAATCTTCAAGGATTGGCCCCTTTGTATTTTCTCTCTCTTCCACATGAGCTTCATGCAATTGACATCCTTTCCTAAAACCTTTTTTTAGTTGTAAGGCTGAAATATCCCTTATAGAGATGGGTCTTGTAACTCCTTTCACAGTGCTCTGTTTTCCATCTCCATCAAGACATGTAAATGTCTTGCTATGACAATCTAGGACAACATGATGCTTTTCCAACCAATCCATTCCAATTAGAATATCATAAGACCCCAATGGTATGATATTTAGATCAACATTTGTATTCACACCATTAAGACTTATGGAACATCCTCTGACCATATCAGGGATTCTCCTTTTGGTTCCAGTGGCTAGATGAACCAAACTTGATTTTCCAAGCTTACTTTTCTCCAAATGTAATCTATCCACTATTTTAGGATCAATGTAACAATGACTTGCTCCTGAATCAATCAAAATAGCAACAGGTTGATTTATGATCTTACCTTCCACCTCGATCATATTGGACTGGTACTACGCTTGTCGATCATCTAAAGCTGCATATATTCTTCCCATATCTTCGACTGTTGTAGCCTCTTGGATGTTTTTCATAGTCTTAAATCTGTCCTTTCTGTGTGGGAAATCCTTGTACAGGTGATCTTCTTTGCATCCCCAACATTGGATAAGTGGTCTTCCACTTTTTTCCAAGGAGTCTTCTTTCTTGGATTCACCCTTAGCATACTGATATTGATGTTTTCTATTAGGCTCATTCCTATTGAAGGGAGGTTTGAATCCTTTCCTCCTATGATCAGAGTTCTCCTTCCTCTTATCCTTCCAAGATTTCTGCAGAGATTCTCTTCCCTATCTTTGCTCATACAGGTATTTAGCCTTCCTGATGGCTTCAATCAAGGTCTTGGGCTCATCATACCTAATCTTTTCTTTATAAAAGTTTGGCAGTCCACTCAAAAATCTATGTATATTTACCTTTTCATCGTTTATAAATCCAACATATTTTAACAATCCCAAGAATTTCTTCTCATATTCTTCCATAGTCATGCTTCCCAACCTGAGTTAAAAGAACTCCTGCATTTTCTTGTCATAGAAATGCTTTGAGAGGTACTCCTTCTGGAAGTACTTCTTGAACTGCTTCCATGTGATCCTACTCTCATTAATATGCTCAACTTGCTTCAGTTGATCTCACCACATTGCATCTTTCTCGTGTAAATGGTGGGTGGAAATCCTGGCTTCCAGGTTTGAGGAATAGTTATGCAATTGAAAATACCTTCTGAGTCCAAGCAACCATGTTTTGACGTCATCTTCCCTTTCTCTCTCACCATCAAAGGAGTGTGACTTAAGCTTTCTCAGCTCTCCTTGCAAACTGTCCACTTCCTATCTCCTTCTCTAGTGCCTAATAGGAGACACCTTTGGACTACTTATGGGATCTTCCGATGCATAAAAATTTCTTTTCGAGTAAGGAGATGAGTGGTGCCTATGAGTTCTGCTAGCACTTCTCAAATAAATAGCTCTTCCATGATCCTCTCTCCTTTCACGAAACCTGCCTTCTTCCTCTTTTTTTGAGTTTGATCCCTTCTTCATTTTCCTCTGCAACTGATTTAAGCTTTGCAACACTCGAGCATTTATCTGACTTTTCTCTTTCATCAGTATGTCATTATTTGTTGTGTATCTTTGCACTTATAATTTTAGGCTTCTTACAGTTTCTATTATGTTTCATTCTCTCCTCTTCCCTTACGTCCATTGGACTCTATCTCTGCATTACCAACTCTGGTATTCTGGCCTTCGGCCTCCTTATCATGGATGGAGGCTCCCTCACCTTCTTCCATTTCTCCAATACGCATTTTGAGCTGATATGTTTAAACCCCTTAATTCTGCAAAATGTGCAAGCGACCATTTTGTTAGAATTATGCATATGATAAAAAAAAATTGACAAACCATGTTACAGGTCCTTTTTCTTTTCAATTCACGAAGAACATAGATGTATCAATCTGCATTATATAACACTTCCATGCTATCCTTTAGCCGATACATAATTCAACTCTACATAGGCGCTTCTTTCAAACCACCTTCCCAGGTGACCACAACTAGAAACTGTGACTAAATCCTTCCTGGTTCTTTTCTATCTTGAAACAACCAATTCATTCATTAGCCCTTCTTCCCTCAGCTCTCAACTGCATGTGACACTTTTCATGACCCTACGCTTAGCTGAAAAAGTGCTTATCCAGAGCTTCGTGACTTCAGAACTTCGAAACCTTCAGCCAGGACCAGATCAACGGTCCTCATTCTCATTTGCGATCAACAATCGAGATCCACTTCGGGACTCCGGCCTTCATAAGTCTCAACTTCCCCCATTTTCTTCCTCTCGGAACGCTTTTAGCCGGAGTTCACGATCTATCGACGCGTGTCCTCCTGCAAATCCACGACTATAAATCACTTCAACTCTTTGGGCTTCGGGAGTTTCAAACTCTCTGCCTTCGCTTTCTTCCGAAGTGCTTACACCCGAATTCGACGATCCATCGACGCATGTCTCTTACCGATCAATGGCTGTGAATCGCTTCAGCTCTTTGGGAGTTCTTGACCCAACGCCAACTGTCACATATTTTTCCTCTGAAGTGCCCAATCTCCACATTGCACGATCTGTCACCACATGGTGAAATACCAGAAGCGAACACGTGGCCCAATGAGGCGAGTGACACATGTCACGTTCTAACTGACATTTCAATCCTCCACATGTTCAAAACTCACCAACAAGTGGCACACATCCCATGTGTCCACGTCATCCCAGGTGACATCCGCAAGCCACGTCACTTCAGAATTCTAGGGTCCACATCACCTCCAGGTGACATCATCGTGCCCCACTACTTCAGCTCTTCGGACTTCGGGACTTCGGGGTTCGAGAGTTTCCACACTAGCGAACTTCCAATTCTCCTGAACTCTAAATTCTCAAATTGGCCAATCTACCGACATGTGTCTCCCTTATCGGACGGTCTGTATTAGCCCCAGACTTTAGGACTTTAGGAGATACTACTACATAGATCAACGGTTCTTGTTTTTTTAAGATCAATGGTCCTCAATTACTTCAGGACTTCAGGTAATTCGTGCCCTAATGCTTCTCTCTACAAAAACTTCTGGAGTACTAAGTCTCTAAAGTGAGAGATCTGGCATCGCGTGTCTTTATTGGTGGACGGTTTGAATGAACTCTAGCCTTCGGGCCTTTGGGATTTCTGGCTTTTCGCATCTACATTTCTTCTGAAGTGGTTATTCGTCAAAGTGCAAGATCTCTTGCCATGCGTCCACCTCGATCAATGGTCTGAATCTACTTCGGCTCTTCAGAGTTTCGATATTCAATCACTAACATGTCACATCACTTAATGTCTTTCAGTTTGTGGGGGCGCGCATCAGCTATTTGGAGTAACCCACCTTTCGACCCACAATTCTTTTGACATTGACACGTAACCCCTCAGTGAAACCATGGTTTGGATTGTGGGACCGCCTTGGGGAATTAACTCCCATGCAATTTGGCTCCTCGCAATGCCTCTTGGTCGTCGATATCTCTCTCCAATAGGATCTGATAGTTCTGAATTAACCTTTGCCTCGCTTTCATCAGACAACCCTTGTTCACCTTCCCTCTGATCCAACGATCCTGGATCTCTCTTGATCCCACAGTGGAAATCGCTCCCGAAATCGAAGGGTACGATCACGAACCTTCGAACCTTTACAAAGGACCTCTGACATTCTAGCTCCTATGTAGATTCTACAATGCCATTCCTCCCCAGATTTTCAACTTCACAGTCAGAATTCGATCTCAAGCACGAGACTCTGACCAACAAACCTGACCCATACCGACCCGGTGTTTCAACCAAAAGCACTGATACCAAATTGTAACACACCCAACCACCCACAGGTCGGGGTACGCCTCCTTCAAGCCCACCCTTGGACTTCTTTCTCTTACCAATACCCTTTTAAATTAATAAGGATGCATAAAAGAAAAGGATTTAATGACATGCACAACAATAACCAGCAAGCATGCATATTCTAAAGATTCAATTAAATGATAATTAAATACACAGGGGAATACATTCACATACAAGTAGATAATACCATAATAGAGAGCACTTATCTTTATAAAAGAAGACACCAACTGCCTGCAGACTAAGGAAGTTCCACCCAACCGTAGACACTACTACTCCAAATCTTGACAATAGTGTCCCCTCGAGTCAGGGCTATGAATCCACAAGGACAGTTCCAAAGTGTTACTTGGATTCTGAAACCATTCAGCACTCAAGCTCTCATAGGATTTCCGACACTCACAACAATCCAAGTACCCAACTCTCTTCTACCCAGCTTGCACCACCCAAGGGAATGGACCTCCACCCTTCTATACCACGCAGTCCCTTAGGAAATCCTTCTCCTTCCAGGGCTCCAGTGCAACTGGTCCATAATATCAATGCTGGAACTCTCAGGACTCACAACTGTGAACAAAGTTGGACACAGGACAACACATCTCAGACATGCAGGCCTCAAGTACTGGCTGGATTTACACCAACAACCTCTACAACCAATGATATTGTTGGCACAGGGGCAGACCCAGGGTTCAATGCTCAAGAGCGCACCAACAAAACCCTAACTACCGGCCCTTTTGGCAACACTTGCGAAGTAGATGAAGTCTCACTTGAGGTAAAGGAAGGGGGGTTGCAGGATTCCAGTGTCAGCAACCGTAGCTGGGACACATATCTGTGACTGTAATACCTTAACATGGCACTTAGCAGTTATATTTCATCAATATCCAGTCTTAGTTTACAATGCAGTTAAACCCTAATTACAGAGCATTGCAGTACTTAACCAGATCTACTATATTCAAGCACTAAGCACATCACATAGGCCAGGTCTAGTATTCATCCATACTATTAAGCACATAGCATTAACATATCTATCTACCATTCATCTATATCAAAGAACTAAGCAAGTTAACATATAAACACATCAAAACATCGCACAAAGTAGAGCAACACAACATGTACGTGGTTCACCCCCACCCTAGGGCTATGTCCACCAACTCTTATTTTTTATTAGCTTCTTCAATCAATTACATGCAAAGAGGACATGAGATTTGCGCACCTCGCTAGATCCTCCTTCCCCGGGCTAGGTTACATCACTAAGCCTCTTCCCAATCTCTTACACTCACTTGCACTTAGCTCTACAAGCCTCATACAGTATGCACAAAAGCAATCTCCACTCAACACTTAGCACTTTCGATCACATAGATCAAGATACAACCATTACTCGTATCTAGCTAAAAGGCACTTAGCCATTCATTCATACTCACTACATCGCCTTAGCATCTATTTATACATACAAAATAGGCCTAAGCATGGGTAAACCCATGGGCCGACATCCCCATACATGTTACATAATCCCAAATCCAAAAAAGGGCCCTAAAAGGGGCCGAGATCCCGCGATCTCCGCTTCGTCTTGCGCTCTGCCTTCGACAGCATGTCGAAGTCCCAAAAATAGGTCTAACATGACCAAGAATCCTCAAAACTTGGTCAAGGGCCAACATGCCCCCAACACTCACCTATGACTCGTCCCGAGTCACTTTGATCTAGGTAGCTCTGCTTTGAAAGCCTCGAGCTTGGCTCGAGCTGCTTCGACTTGTTTTTGTGCCACAACCTCCTGTTCAACAAACTCTTCGATGACTTCTTCATTGACAGGTCCCTCTAGGAGTTGTTCAGCTGCAGTGATGACTTGTTCCACTTCTGCTCCTCATCCCTCGATCTCTGCGAACAGTTGGCAAGCCTCATCCTGTATAGGTTGGAGCCTCTGAGTCACTTCCATGACTCTACTCTGAATGATGTGGATCTGTTGTTGGGCAGTGCGCTTCTCTTGACATTGGTTCATTCTTTCAACAACTGACAGGGGCTTCAACTACGCCTGTATTGTTTTTGCTTGATACTTCGCCTCCTGGAGCTGTGACTCCAGTGTATTCAGTTATGGATTCTCAATGAGTTGCTCATATGTCTGGGAACTGTGATCACTTAGTTGCTTGCATTCCAAGGCAAGGGCCTTTATCCTCTCAACAACGCCTCGATCTGTTGCTTCTCTTTGATCCCTTACATCCTGTGGGGTGTTGGACACTGTGCGGAGCTCTAAGTCTGATATTCTTTGTTGTAGTTTTTAGATAACTTCCGCAAGCTGCTCTACTTGATGTGTGACTCGGTCTTTTGTCTGTGGCTCTAAGCCTATCACAACATGGAGTTCTCTGTTGACTGCTTCTTTCGCTTCGAGTTTCTCTGTGAGCAACTGTTCTTTTTCTTGCCGAATCTGTGTTTTCTCCTCTTCCAATTTTACCTGGAGAGCAACCTTCTCTTACTCTGCAACTCGACATTTTTCTACAAGCACTCCTTGCACTTGATTCAAGGCCTAGGTGGCTTGTTCTGTTTCTTCTTGTGCACGACGAAGGTGAGCTTTGACCACATCAACTAGTCGATGGAGTTGGGTTGGCTCATCTCCCAACTCAGGTTCTTCCGATGGTAGGGGCGTAGCAAACACTGCGCGGTTGGACTAAAGGGCCTGTTGTACCCCTCGGAGCTCGACCTCGATTCTGTCGTACATATCTGGATTACTGATTGGGGTGTCGGCCTAATGGTTATACTATTCCCAATGGCTATATTGCTTCGCTATGGAGAAGTGCCATGTGGCATTGTTCTGATATCCCGACGAAGTTCCAGTTTTGCAATTCTTCCTTCTGCGAAGTTCCCTCTGGAACCTTCTGTAACTTTTCGATCTTAGCTCTCTTCTTACTTATCTTTCTAGCCTTTTTCCCAGTGAGCTTCATCTCAGTGTTCCTCTTTCCATTTTGATTCTTATCATCTTTTTTCATAGTAACTTCGCATTGTTGAGATTCCTTCCTAGGATTCAAGGGCAATACTTCTTCTTTATCTGGGGTAGGTACTCTAGTCTCTTGTGATTCCTCTTGTGTTCTTGCAACTTTGACATCCAAGTCTTTGGTGTTAAATAGCTTCGATCTTTTCTCATGTTCTTTAATCAAGTGCACGATCCTCCTAGTCATGAAATATTTCAACTCTTGCTTCTTCTACTCTAAGGCTTCTTCTTCTTTCCTTCTAGCATGATCTCCGTCAACCCAAGGTTTTCCTGGTAATATAGCAAATGGGGTGTTGTTCTCAATAAATTTAACAATCTCAAAATCTTTCTCTGTCGAAGCTCCATGAGCACTCATAGAAACCTGGGTGAGTATTCCACATAGGGCTATCAATTTTCCTCTAAATAATCCTATTCCTCCCAGTGAAGGAATCATAGTAGGCTTTCCTAGAGCTTCCCAAGTTCGTTTTGTCATAATAATTAGTCATGATTCTTCATCCAGAATGAAATCAATGTCAAAGTCTCCTATTCTTACTTCTATTTGTTATTTCTCTTTTAAGACCTCTGATAGATTAGTATCTTGGTGGTCATTCAGGGTTTCTTTCATTTGCAGCAATACAGTCTCTGATTCTTTCTAAGGTTCTACCATGGTCTT
This sequence comes from Picea engelmannii, assembly GCA_009831015.1. Lineage (NCBI taxonomy): Eukaryota > Viridiplantae > Streptophyta > Pinopsida > Pinales > Pinaceae > Picea > Picea engelmannii. The sequence continues at coordinate 204,734 of ML791278.1, read as the reverse complement.
AGTTTCCTGACCTTTCTCATGGTCTTCTTGTCTCATATTCATTTTTTCAAGCTTAGCAATCATTCTAGGGAAATCTAAAACTGCATGGTCCATAGCCTTACAACATAGACAACTAGGTCTTCTACCAGGACATTCCTTAGCTAGATGCCCCGGTCTTCTACAATCGTAACAAAGAGTTAATCCACTCTTTTTCCTAAATGATTCCCAACCTTTCATGTACTGCGCACTAGGATCATGGTAGTTAACCTACAAAAAAATCTTTCTAGGATCCTGCATCCATTTGTTAGTCCAATCATTCTTTCTATTCATAGGTATAACATATCTTTCACTATTCTTATCAGATCTACTCATATCAAATCTTCTTTTATCTATCAGTGCCCTAGTTTTCAAGCTAGGACAAATCTTATCAAACATACCTAGATCCATACTTCAGAAACAAAAATTTCCACTAATCTTATCTTCAGCAGAGCACAAAGCTTCCAGATCTAAAACTTTTCACTATTCTTACCTTTATCAGAGTACAGAGCTTGCATATCTTACCTCTTTAACCAAAAATTCACACTTTTACCATTAATAGAGCACAAAGATTTCAAACCTTACCTCTTTTCTTTAGATTTGAACCCTCTTCTTAGCACAGATCTTCACAGATCAAGTAGAATACTACACACTAGGGCAACAGATCTACGCACAGAGCTTTCATAGTTTTAGGTCAAATCTTCACACAGAGCTTCTTCTTCATAAGTTCCCAACAATCACAGTTTTAGTCCCGACAACAGAACCATTTGTTGGCATAGAGGCAGACCCAAGGTTCAACGCTCAAGAGCACACCAACAAAACCCTAACTACCGACCCTTTTGGCAACACCTGCAAAGTAGATGAAGTCTCATCTGAGGTAGAGGTAGGGGGGTTGCATGAATCCAGTGTGTGCTACCGTAGTTGGGACATAGATCTGTGATTGTAATACCTTAACAGGGAACTTAGCAGTTATAGTTTATCAATATCCAGTCTTAGTTTACAACGCAGTTAAACCCTAATTACAGAGCATTGCAATACTTGACCAGATCTACTATATTCAAGCACTAAGCACATCCACATAGGCCAGGTCTAGTATTCATCCATACTATTAAGCACATAGCATTAACATATCTATCTACCATTCATCTATATCAAAGCACCAAGCAAGTTAACATATAAACACATCAATACATCGCACAAAGCAGAGAAACACAACATGTACATGGTTCACCCCCACCCTGGGGCTACGTCCACCAACTCTTGGTCTTCTTCATTAGCTTCTTCAATCAGTTACATGCATGGAGCCACAAAAACCCTACTTCGCAGAGGACAGGAGATCTGCGCACCTCGCTAGATCCTTCTTCCTTGGGCTAGGTTACAACACTAAGCCTCTTCTCAATCTCTTACACTCGCTTGCACTTAGCTCTGTAAGCCTCATACATTATGCACAAAAGCAATCTCCACTCAACACTTATCACTTTCGATCACATAGATCGAACTACAACCATTACTCGTATCTAGCCAAAAGGCACTTAGCCATTCATTCATACTCACTACATCACCTTAGCATCTATTTATACATACAAAATAGGCTTAAGCATGGGTAAACCCATGGGCCAACATCCCCATACCCGTTACATAATCCCAAATCCAAAAAAAGGCCCTAAAAGGGGCCGAGATCCTACGATCTCTGCTTCGTCTTGCGCTCCACCTTCGACAGCCTGTCGAAGTTCCAAAAATAAGTCTAACATGAACAAGAATCCTCAAAACTTGGTCAAGGGCCAACAGATACCATGGTTGATCTTCGACAGTTTGGTTCCCTTTCCCAAGCCAAGACACAGATGAGGATGGATGAATGAGTGATAGGTAAGAATGGAATGAATGAACGAGTAAAAAATGAATGAAGGAGTGAATGAGAAAAAAATGAGCGACGGGCTATCAGTCGAACCCCCCATCAGACCAGAGGCGGGTTTAAGTAATTCGGAGGGGGGAATCAAGAACCTACTGGCCTTCTCCAAGAAGCCCACATAATTGATCCACCCCCTTAGACAAAAGGGTAATTAAAATAGAAAATAAACATTTATCCCCTCAAGCCCCCTCTCTTGTGGAATCATAGCCCCCTATAACTCTAGTCCTTGTCCGTCTAGCAACCAACGATGTATGTATTATTAATAATGATAAAAAAATTACATTTCTTGGGCACACTGACCATTTAATAATTGTTTGGGCACTCTGGCCTCTCAGTAATGTAACAACACATTATTTAAAATTGGGGTATGAAACCCAGGGTGTTACAAATATTTAGGTAACTTTATCCCCAAGGGGGTTTGCTCAATCAAATGGACCATTTGCTAAAGGCATGTTGCTGATGGGGAGTTCGCATGTTCATAATCTAGGTGAGTCCCTTGGAGTTACCAACAACTCTTACAATTGGTGGTTGACACCATTCTTCACCCAAATATTCTTGGGAAAAAGGGGGAATCATGCAAAGTGATTTGCAAACGCCTAAAGAACTGTCAAACAACATAAATTCCAAACCCCTATGGCTTTACAAGTCCAAAATAAAAATAGTGATATTGCCATAGGCCAAAACACAAAGAGTGAAAACCAAATCTAATGACCCATTGGCCATACTAAAGATGGACATTAAGACTAAACAAAAACAACAAATCCCATATCTGAAATAGGGTCACAATCATCTCGTTGTGGGTCCCACCCATTAATTTGTGGCTCATCCATATGTAGAGAATGGTCCCATCCAGGCTTGGAATTTGACATTAAGTAGAATGTTTTTTTCGTTTGAAGACATGTTTGACAATTGGTTACTAAATTGGCACATCAAATGTGGTAGGGATAAAGATTATTAAACCATTGATTTGAAGTTCAATAGTTTGGGAAACTCCTCAAAAAAAAAAATTCATAGGTGTAGTAACCTAATAGTAACTCTTCCATACTATAGCGCATGCGGCATGGTGAGTCAGTGGAGTGAGTTGTCAGAGGGTCCAGTGGCTGGAATCGATGAATAGGAGGGTGTCAAAAAATGGCCAAATCATTTGCTACTTAGACTATGACATTTCATTTCATAAACTATAACATATCGATGTTGGAAATTTTATTCACGGCCCACCCCAAATTCCTTCAATTCCTTTTTTTAGTTAACTTTTATTGCATTAGAAACACTTAAGCACTTATCAAATTTGAAGGGTTACTCTTCATTTCAAGTTGAAGGGTATATTTTCATCTAACCCTTCTATGATGAAAAGTTGTAAAAATAGTTGTACTTCAATTGACAAGAGTAACCTAAATACACCTTTCAAAATAAAAATGATTTTAAATAAATTATTACCCTTCCATTTTTTTACAATGTTAAAAGTTAAAACACCACCAAATAAATAAATTGTAACTTCAATAGAAAATAAAAATCATCATATGTTGTAATTTAAATTGTAACCTTCTTGTGGGTTATATGTATATTATAAATAAATAAATAAAAATCATAACTTGTTTGAACTTTGGAAAAGTTTCAAAGCAGTAAAAATGACACTGTAAAGCTTTAGACACAATGTCACATGCAAACCTTTTTGTGGATACCCATATAAAAGAGGATTTGTTCTATGTATACATATGAATGAGTGAGCATTACAACAACATCGTATCTTATAGGCACCTGTACGTACTAATTATACAAGCACTTAATTGAACTGAGCACACTATAACTTAAACATAGTGGGGCATACAAAAACTAAAAATCATAGGTGCTTCATACACAAACAATGGGAACCAGTAATGCATTTCTATACTTGTAGTGCAGAAGGAAATATGCATAGTGGTAACACAATGATTATTACAATAATTAGCAAAAAAATGAAACTGTAAGCACAATGACACAATTGATCCAAAAATGATACATTTATTATCTTGAGAGCAGAGTTCACTTACTTCTTAGAGGAGGCAACCTTCAACAAAGTATAGCTGAATAGAGTACAAATGATTTCACAAGACAAGTTTTTCCATGCTTTCTATCCCTATTATTTCTATTTTTTCTAGAACATCATAGAGAAAAAACTTTCTAAAAACCAACTCAAATTCAATTTCCACAAATAACATGTTTATTGAAAAATTAATTTTTCAAATAAAATTGAAAACATTTATCAAAGTAAATCTATAACTTTTTTTTATTAAGGAAATGGAGTTACTCTGAGCTAAACCCAAGATCAAAACTACTCACTGCCACCATGACTAAAGACAGAAAGTGACTAATACCGTTTAGATTAAATGAGGTATTTATCTTAACATCTTTACACTAGAATTTAGTTCTGACAGACTAGAACTAAAAGACGCAACGTCTGCCCATGCCTCTCAGTCCATTCATATGATTCTCATATGAACTGTTATTTTCTGATTGCGAGGCCATTGAATGGGAATACAATCTCAAAATCTCATCTATATTATTTCGTTCAATTTTTCTCCAATGGGAATCGCCATGGCAACCGCCTTCTTTACAGGTGCCAGGTCATCGAAAATTTCAGAGGTGGACGCTAAGAAAGGCCTTTATGAAGTTGATGGCATGTTGTGGCAAGGCATATATATATGCATTCCATCAATTATTCGTTTAAGAACTTATTACAGTTTTCCACCTTCCTCTGGTCCAGTCTGAAAAAGGGCCTTGAGTCTTTCAATAACATGATGTGTATTGATTTTTTTTGGCAGTAGGAAGCAGATACAAGATACTCGAATTTCTGGGAGGGGGAGCATATGCCCAAGTCTGTAAAGCCCAAGACAAACGAACTGATGAATTCGTTGCTGTGAAGGTACGTAATTGTTTACAGACATTTGGGGAAAAATAAAGACATTGGTAGGAATTTGAATCGTTAAATTCTTTGATGTTTGAAATGGACAGATGGTGAAAGATGTGATGCAATCTGAGTCAAGCTTGAAGAGAGTTCTTCGAGAAGTTTGCGTTATGCGTCGACTATCTCACCCTAACATACTCTCCTGTGCGCCCTGATTAATTTCCCGAAAACCTAAGGATTAGTGTAGAATTTTTGTTACATATATTTTTGTTTAGGGTTTTTGCATAGGGATTATTCTTCACATTGATACAAAGGAAAAGAAGAAAAATCTCACCATGAATGAAAATTATCAGCATCACCTTCTATTGTTATGTTTATATGAGATCAACTTAAATATTTTGAATAATATCCTTCTCGCCTCTTATGTTTCTGCAGTGATGGACGTTTTTCTGAATAGACCTGAAGACAAAAATGATAGAACTGACCTGTACATTGTATCACAATTTGCTGATAGGTATTATATTATAATTTCTAATTTTCACCACTTACCCACCCACACACCCATCTCTAAAGCTGTGTGGATTATGCAAGATGGAACATATATGTGGTTTGATATGAATTGGCAGAGGTTCTATTCTGGATTTACAAGGTCCACTATGTCCTGATGATGTCAAGCATCTCATGCGGCAGATACTGGAGGGGCTTAAATACATGCATTTCTGCAATGTCTTGCACAGGTACTCTTGATCACTATAGTTCTCAACTTACTTTAAACATAAGCTCGTTTCCGACTGTTATTTTTGAAAAAAACTGTATAGGGTATCATGTCCTCCTACAGGGATATCAAAGCTGGAAATGTATTGGTAATATCACCGATGACTGTCAAGATTTGTGACTTCAGTCTTTCTCTCCCAGTCGAAGAGGTAATATTTGTTTCCTTTTTTAGTTTAATTTTAGTGTTACAGATATATATATATAGACATTTCTTCCTGCCCAGAGCACTCTACTAGGGCACTTTACTATTGGGTGTGGCCTTTGATAATGGGCACTCAAATTTATTTTTGCAAATTTTTTTACTGGAAAAATTTAGGACACCTTTATGAAAGGACACAAATTTTCAAATTGAAACTCGGTAAAATTTATTTTTGCAAATATTTCTAACATAAAAGGGAAAAATTTAGGGCTAGGGCACCTTTATCAAAGGACACAAATTTTGACATTGAAATTCTGTAAAAGGAAAAAAAATTGAGGGTATCAAAGTACACAAATTTTCAAATTGAAATTTGGTAAAAATTTTGATGGAAAGGATAGTTGTTCATCATATGCAGAGTTTCGTCCATGGAGAGAACTCTGACCTTGAGGTTTTAGCCTTTTCTAAATCTATCCAAAAACTTAAAATTTCCCAAAATAAACAAAAATCAAAACTCCACCTGTAATGTTTCGCCAAATTCCAGCATAAATCATCTCTTATAAACGGCCTCCAACTTCTGGGGAGCAAATACAAACACCAAAAAACTGACTGTGCTCAATTCTATATTCAGGTTACCAGTAATGTAAACAATCAAAGACGTTATTCAATATCTGTAAGTTCTGGGCATCATAACCCTGCAATTACAGAATAGCTTCAATGATGCTATAATACATTTAAAATAGTAGTACTGAATGTATGTAGGTTATGACACCTACTTATCGTGCTCCAGAAGTTATCATGTCACATGGAAACTATGGCTCAGCAATAGACATGTAAGATCTTTACTGCTACAGCATCCATTTATCATTTACACAGACATGAAGATTCCACTTGGTTTAGGATCACTAATCCTCTTTGGGTAACTAATTATAAGCTATCTCATCAATTATACCTTGCGCAGATGGGGATCGGGCTGCATTTTTTGGGTAAGATTTCCTGAACTATACTAATTTCTTATACCTAGTATTTACTTCAGCTAACGTTTATTTCGTAAACAGAAATTGTTGAAGTTGTGTTCACCTGGAAAACTTCCAATACAGCATATCTTCCATCAAAAGTAAGGAAACTTCTCAATAATTATTCTGTATCTTATTTGCAAACTCTGAATCTAAATCTTTTGAAGAGATTTTGATATTTTGGCATTCATTACAGGGACACAAATTATAAGTATCCTCAAGCTGATGAGAAATTAACTGATTCTGAATTAGAGCAACTTCAAACGGTGCTTGATCTGTTTCAATGTATTATAAACATATTCATGTATTCACAACTGAACTGAGAAACCAAAAACAGTTTATTGATGGTATGCATTTTGTTATAGATATGTAATATATTCAGTATAATTGGAACGCCATGTTGGAAGGATATCGATTGTTGTGTACCAAATCCAAAGTGGCGACAGTACTTAAAGAACCTACCTGGAAACGTAAGTAGTGATTTTAAATTATTTTTATTTTTAATTTTTAATTTTTAATTTAATTATAAGTTTACTGTTAAATTATCAAATTGGTGTACTTGTTTTTAGTTAAATTATCAAATTAGTGTATACCATTTTCTTGTTTTTAGTTAAATCATCAAATTTGTATATAAAACCTTTTTTTTTTTAAGGATAAAAGAATTTTTTTATGTAGAGATGTGTACAACTCTACTTCTATGGATTTGAACATGTGATTTAAGAGAGGAAACACATATTCATAACATTAAACATTTCTATATTTAATATTCAATACTACCATCAATTTAAGAGAGGAAACACATATTCGTAACATTAAACATTTCTATATTTAATATTCAATACTACCATCGTTTTAATATTAGGTTAGAAAAGTGGAAAGCACCTTGGGCGAAGTGGATGATGAGGCATTAGACTTGCTCTCTCGAATGCTTCATTTCAACCCTTCTCGTCGTTGCACTGCAGAGGAAGCTCTTTCACATGAATATGTAAATCCATTACTATTTTAAGCAGTCTAGTTTATGGTTTTATTTATCCCACCATATTCAGTAATTTAACCAGTAAGTGGCCTTCCAGTTTTTAAAAGTTCAACCTTGTTATCAATCAACATTTGTTTCTAAGCTCAACACTCCACCTTTTGCCCTTCAACAAATTGAGGTAAATATCTCACTTCTGGCATTATATTAATTTTGTTTACTAAAATTTCTTGATCAGATTGACATGAATCTTTCTATTTTTGTAACTGTTTATGCACATGCAGGAAATGATCCAAAGCTCACTTAGTAGTGAAAATAGCATGCAGATTCTTATGGATTTGTTGAGAAAAGAAATTGCTAATCATCACACTGAAAATAGAGCGTTTAATCCTAGAAAAAGGCCCCTTGAGCGTTTGGATCCGAGAGATGAACAAGACGTTAAGAGACCGCCAAAACAACGAAAGAAATCGCTTTTTCACCATATCCATAATGTATTCTCATAAATGATGGTTGACACGATGGACATGCGTTTCAAACATAATTGGAACATTGGAGATTGGATTTTTTTTAAATCAAATATATGTTAATTCAATGGGCTTTATCACATTGAAAATCAAATTTAAAAATTTATATACATCAGTTCCTTGAGATTTAATTATATTGAAAATTAAATTAAAAAATAGTGATTTCCATATCCCCGCCTCCTCAATACCTACAGTATATTGAGTTTATTTTTCACAATTTTAAACCCCCTTGTGATAAGATATTGGTCCAACAATGTGAAGCCCTTGTGCTTGGTACTCCATAGGTCAATCCCAAGTATGTACACTTAAACAAAACTTTTATTATTTTACATTATTTTTATACACATAGGCTCAATACTATCTATGTCTAGTGTAGGAGTCTACTAGAGCATGGTAGAGATTTGAATTAGTGATCTGGACTAGTCTTAGTATTGATCTAGGCATTGAAGAGTTGAAGTTGGACTAAATACTATTGAACTAGGAATTGTAGAGTAGAAGCCACAAGCTAAGTTATACATGATTTTTTTTTTTTTTTTTTTTTAATATTAAAGAAAGCTTTGCGGAAAACCCATTGAATGATCCATGGATGGTAAGCAGGTTTAATTGTAGCCCCAAGGAGCATGAGAAAAAAACACCTGACCTCCCCAACTTGGGGGGAGAGTACACACATATGGAATCAAGAACAGTTGAGTTAACTCACTTTCTCTTAGCTAATTTTCTCAACAAAAAATCTCTTATAGGCCTAACATCTTACTTCATGCATTTATCAGTTCGAGCAAGTTGTCCTTTTTACCCACTATGACTACCTTATATATCCCAGCAATCCACACACTTTTCCTCTCTTCTACCCAAATGTAAAAACTACCCTCTCTCCCCATTCGAATTTCCTTTCTCCCATGCATGTTGACTCTCACATTTCCCAAAGTTGATTGTTCTTAGGCCCATGTTTTCAATAACTATGTGGGGTGACTTTTCCCACCAACCCCTGAGATGCATTCAATGACTGAGATTTTTGGGATATTTAAAAAGGAAATTGAATGTTCATACAAAAATAATTGAGAAGGTTGGTTTGGGATTAATAAGCATGTGGAACCCCTTGGACCCCCCTTTCACCCCCTCTCTTGTGGAAACTTATCCCCCATGACTCCATACATGTATGTATGTAGATGATGATGTATTTTATTTTTATTGTTTTCCAGGTACATCATTTACATTTTACATCGCTTGGCCCATGACCATACTTTGTATTTACAATATACATCACTAAATCTAAGGATTAAAAACTAGGGTGTTACATTCCCCTACCCATACATTTTGCACTATCATCAGTGCACATCACCATACTAGTATACATGTACAAATTTTCACATCACGGTACTCGATACTTTCACAATTTAGCAACTCCTACAACAATTCCAACGAACAAGCTCTCATTCCCTTCAACTTGCACAACCCAAGGAAGTGCACCCCATTCTCTACACCATAGTCCCTCGAGCTATCCCACTTCCCTTCCAAGGTTCCAATACAAGTCAGATAGGAAGTCCCAAAGTTGTGGCTTCAATTACTCTAGCTTAAAAAATGGAGTCTTTGTACACTTGTATACAAATGTACATTCAATTTTCTTCAAAATTTGCAAAACAATTATGGGTACTCCTCCTACTCCCACATTGCATATTCAGAACCATATAAGTCCATTGGACCTTTACCAAGCCGATATATTTATTCATGATCATATTGAATTTTTGGTCCAATATGGGCATTGTTTCCACCCAAAATTCCCCTTCGTGCTCCACCTGGATCAAAGTCCAATCAATCACATGGTGAGGATGAGGAACATACTTCTTCAATAAAGAGACATGAAACACATTATGAATTTTCATGGATGTGATCAGTGAAAGCATATATCCAACTAGGCTTATCCTCTTTAGAACTTTGAATAGCCCACAGTATCTTACTACCAACTTTGGGAAACTTCCCAATGTTAACGAGCTCCTTTTAGCTTTTACTTTTAAAAACACATTCTCACCCACTTTGAATTCTCTGTGTATTTTTCCTTTGTCGATATAGATCTTTTCCCTATCATTTGCAACCTTTAAATTATGTCTATTCCTTACCATATCCTCTTCCATTTCCCTTATCAATTTTGTCCCAATAGCGACTATGTATACTAGATTATTTCAGTTCATTAATGTGTTACATATCCTACCATACAAGGCTTCAAACAGGCTCAACTTCAATGATGCATAATACCCATTGTTATAAGTGAACTCAACCAAATGAACATAGTCTTCCCACTTGGAAATCTTGTCCATTACATACATTCTCAACATATCTTCAAGTATTCAATTGATCCTCTTCGTCTACCCATTTGACTCGAGGTGATATCTTTTGTTGAAATTCAAGTTTGTCCCAAATCCCTTAAACAACCCCTCCCAAAAGTTGGAAGTGAACTTGGAATCTTTGTCAAATACAATTTCCTTAGGCACACCATTTAGCCTAGTCATTTCCTTTATATAAATATCTACAATATTGGTTTCCTTATGAGTCATCTTGACTGGAATAAAATGTGCAGCCTTTGTAAACTTTTACACCACTACCATGATGGAATCATGTTACCTTGGTGTCCTGGGTAGCTTGGTGATGAAATCTATTGTAACTACCTCTCATTTCCATTCAAGAATGGGCAATAGCTATAAAAATCTTGTTGGATGTTTGTGCTGAGCCTTTAACTTCTAACATTCCATGCATTTGGTTATGTAATTAGCAACTTTTTTCTTCATTCTAGGCCATAAATGTTGGCCTCTTACCATTGCAATTGTCTTTTGGTACCCTGGATGTCCATTGTATGACACATTATGCATCTATTGCAGTGCTAAATTTCTCAAATCCTAAGAATTAGGAATGTAAAATGTGTTCATGAACAAGAACACTCCATCCTCTCCCATCTTATAGTATTTAAGTATTAGCGCCACATTTCCTTGTTGTAAGCCTTGTTTAACTTGTGAATAATGTTGGTCTAATTCCAAAGATTCCAAAATTCCACTTTTTCAGTCTAAGATATACACATACTAATGGTTTTATCATGCATTTCATGCAACCCCTACTGAGTGAATCACCCACTTTATTCTCTTTACCCTTGATGTGCTTGATGCCAAAGTAATATTCACTAGGAAATTTCAGCCATCTAATTTGTCTGGCATTTAGCATTGGCTACTCAAACAAGTATTTTAGACCACTATGGTCTGTCCTTAGCTCAAATTTTGTGTCCTCGAGTCTAAGTCATCTGTGATCTGGATTTAGGAGCGGAACGACCTGTTTAATAGACTGAATCAAATAAACACAGAGATATACCGAGCAACACAGATATCCAGTGAACAATATATTCTATTGAATAAATGAAATAGGTTGAAACTGTAAAACTACATAATTGAAACACTTGCTCGAATGGTGGTAATTATATTTGAGAAGAGATGTGGGTGCTCTGCGCATCCGTCTGAGTAGAATTATTACAATGAGGCTCCAGAGGCTTTTTTAACATTACTCATGCATGCCAAAACCCTAGACATCCAAAAACCTAACCCTAGGAAATGAAACACCAAAAGTTATGTGGACCCTTATGGGTAAGTTTGTACCTCAACTTCCCGGGGTCGTAACTTTTTCATACTACCTCCATCTTAGACGCATGATAACCTGTTGGAAAGGTCTTTTCGAGAACTACCCATTACACTGTCAAACTCTAACTCAGTTTATAGTTTGACTTTGGTGAGCCAAAAAAACACTGTTTAGGGCCCCAAAATGACCCTTGAAGTACAAAAAGATGTGCTGACATGAAAACATACAAAATAAACCCGTTGGATTAGGTGGGAAGCCACCAGTATCCACCTGGAAGATGTGTAAGGATTCAGACAACCTTGGAAGTGTAGAAACCACAATTACAAATAAGTACAGAAGAAGGCGTTGAACTAAAAACTATCAAGAGCCAGTTGGAATAGGTGGTGGCCACTAATATCCACTTGGATCAGTCCTCCCCCCTTAGGAAGCATTGGTCTCCATTGCGTTAAGTTCCCCCGTCAGGTGAGGAAAATTTTGTTGAATTTGGCCCCGGGTGAGCCACTTTGCTTGCTGGAGGAGTTGCCCTGCCTTGATAACCCGATAAAGTTGGATCCTTTGTTGGCGAGTTCCCTTGACCTCTGTGTCCACTATCTGATCAGTGGATGAATGTTCCATGCAATCAGGTTTGAGATATGTTGGTGATAGTTGTTCTGCGATCTCTGAGGTGTTCAATAATGGTGGAAAATATGGTTGAAGGAGGTCCACATTGAACATTGGGTGCAATCCAAGGAAGGGTGGAGTGTTGAGCTCAAACCCATTGCTACCCACAACCTTGGTGATGGTGTAAGGCCCATAGCGAAGTGGGCGGAGCGTCTGATGGGGCCATGTAAGACGCTCCTTCTGCAAATGTAACCATACCTTGTCTCCAACCTGAAATTGGTGTAGTACCCTGTGTTGATCATGGTGTTGCTTGTACTTAACATTGGATTTATGCAAAATCTCATGGACCTGTTGGCAGATGTGATGAATCCGCTCAATGAATCTAGTGGATTTTTTGGTCTCAGAATGAACATGGGAAGAGTATGCATGTGTGATTGCAAGAGGTAGTGAAACATCAATGGGACTCAAGGGTTGGAATCCCAGTCCCACCTGAAATGGGCTATGGTTAGTGGAGCTATAGAGAGCCATGTTGTAATTGTGTTGAACATAGGGGAGACTTACATCCCATGTATGCGGATGCTTAGAGTTGTACATGTGCAGGATGTGCATAATCATCTGATTGACTACCTCTGTTTGGTCGTCAGTTTGGGGTGGAAAGCAGTGGATATAGTGAGTTTGGTCTCCAACAGTGACCAGAGACTCGACCAAAATGTGTTGAGGAATCTGTTGTCCCAGTCGAAGATGATGGTCTGTGGTATCTCAAAATGGATCCACACTCGTTCGAAGAAGAACTTGGAAGTATTTGTTGTTGTGATGTTCTTCTTGCAAGTTGTGAGGATGGCCATCTTCGAAAACCAATCAACGACCACAAATACACAATCATTGCCTTGCTTGGTGGATGGAAGGCTAGACATGTAATCCATTGAGATGGATTCCCAAGGATTCTCGGGGGTAGGAAGAGGGGTGTATAAGCCTTGCTTCTTGATGGTTGGCTTGGCAATGGCACAAGCAATGAAAGATCTGATATACTTGTTGACGTCATGTCGAAGTTTTGGCCAATAAAAATGTTCCCGAAGAACCGCCACAGTTTTCTCAATGCCAAAATGTCCTGCCATTTGATTGTAGTGGGATTCCCAAATACGCTTTGCACGCTCGCTTGTAGGAACACAGAGATGGGTCAGATGGCATAACAGTTTGTCTTGAATGTGAAAATCGGTGACAGTTGCGCCTGTACCCAAGAGTTGATAGGTGGTGATGAAGTCTGGATCTTGTTGATAAAGTTGCAGCCACTTATATGCCTCATGTCCATAGGAATGGAGCACAGTGGTGAGTGTAGCCATGGGAGGGAAACTGAGCCAGTCAGTGACACAATTTTTTCTCCTTGTCTTATACTTGATGTTGAGATGGAACTAATGCAGGTAGGTGGACCACTTCTGATGGTGGTTGTTATGCAACTTCCCCTATGTTTGTATGAATTGAGAGGCTTGTGATCAGTGTGGATGGTCATATCCTTTCCCATAATGTAATGTTTCCATTGACGACATGATTATACAATGGAATACATTTCCTTGTCATAGGTGGGGTATTTTTGGACAATATCTGAGCGTGTCTCACTATGGTATGCCACTGGATGACCATGTTGAGTGAGAACTGTGCCTACAACATAGTCAAATGCATCAGTCTCAATCTCGAACGGTTGTTGCAGATAGAGAAAGGAGAGTATTGGAGATGAGCACAAGTGATGCTTTAGATCATCAAATGCTCGTTGTTGTTCCTTCCCCCACAGAAAAATTTCCCTGTCGCTGCCTTTGGTCATGTGACTGAGGGCCCATGCAATATGGGAGAATCCCAACATGAACCGTCAATAGAATTTGTCTAGTCCCAAGAAGCTCTGAAGCTCAGTTAGTGTGGTCGGGGCTGGCCAGTCATAGATGACTTGGATCTTAGCGGGATCAACATGTACCCCATGCTCATCAATAATGTAGCCCAAGTATTGGACCTTGTTCATGCCAAAGGAACATTTTTCCAAGTTGGCATATAGCTTGTGATGTCGCAGAGTGCTCAAAACCTGTTGAATATGCCACATGTGCTCCTCCCAAGTTATGTTGAAGATGAGGATGTCATCCAAATATACCACCACAAAAGAGTTGGTGAAGGGTCTCAATACATCATCCATCTGTTAGAATATAAAAGATGGTGTGCTCGTTTTACCATTGACGATACCCTCGTCACCCAACCACAGACTGAAGCCTCCCTCCGAGCACCTTAACCTTGACTTGAGAATTCCTCCGGGAGCAAACCCTAGGCTAGATAGCCAAACAAAGAGTAGCGCATCAATCCCCAAGGATAGCACATCACAAAAGACTGATCAGATGTTCCAAACCCTAGCCAAGAGATATCCAAGCCAATACTGAAACTAGTTGTTGCTGCAGCTGCACCTGCAACCCTCCTCCAAACCTGTGCACCAGACTACAACTGCAGTGTGCACCAACTGGGAAAACTGCAGTCCTGAGATGATGTCAAATGAGAACTGACACCCTGTATTTATAGTAATCCTGCCAGTTTGTTGGGGCCGACTTCTCCTTCTGGGTATGTGTTTGTTCAGTATATTATTATTAATTCTAGCCGACTTCTTCTCTTGGAGGCTAATAGCCGAATATAAATTATATTATTGAGCCGACAAGGCTTCTAGTTTTATTAGCCAATTCATTAGGGTTTCTCTTACTTCTCGGAGTCCTCTATTCTCATCAGGTTCACATGTGGGGGTAAATACCTCCCGCAACTACCATAATATTAACACTCCCTCCTAGCTAGAGAGGTATTTACAGGTAATGGACTTGAGCACAAAACATACCATTTACCTGGTAGCATCAATATAGTCATCTAGACT
>ML791278.1:173360-183873 GCA_009831015.1 Picea engelmannii | reverse complement strand
CAATGGCAAATACAAACATTACACAGAGATTTTTCACCTGGAAACCCAAACCGGGAAAACCAGCATATATTATATTGATACACATTGTGTTACATTGTTTACAATACAATATACATATAAGAGCCAATGGCATCCAAAACCCTAACCAAATGACCTGGATTAGTCCAAAACCCTAATTCCTTAACCAGAAATAGAAAACCATCGGCAAAAAACCATGTGCCGAAAAACCACCTAATATCACGTGGTCCCGGAAATATGTCATCCCGGAAATATGTCGGCCCGGCGAAAATATGTCGGCCAGAAAAAAAAAAAATCGGGGGCGCTGCCCTCGAACCCCCGTGCGGGGGGCTCCGTCCCCCTGCACCCCCCTGTGCGCCCGGTGCAAGCGCTCAGACACTACTACTCGTGCAAAGAATATAACACATACCCAACAAAAAATACCCTTCAAGCATATTCAACCATTTATCTACAACATTTGCATCTATCAGTCCTTCAAATAATGGAATATCAAAATTTACATGTACCTTAAAGGGGGTTTCTTGGCTGCTTGATGAAGATTCTTCTCCTGTGGGAAGTCGCTAAAGGATCTATGCAAAGTTGTCCATCATTTCATTCCTTTCTCATGCAAGGGATTCCTCGAGCAACATTTTAAAAGGATATCCTACTCCATCATATTTATTTTCATCCCCCTATGGATTGTTTTCGGGCTTGGTGCCACCGATCTTGCAACGGTTCGATTGGTTCGAGTCCCAAATTCTTGTACCCAGATCGTGTTAGGGACATGCACGAAGAAAAATAAATCAAGAGAAGATTGCGCTGATACCATTGATCCGGATTTAGGAGAGGAACGAACTAATTAAAAGAATGAATACAATAAACATAGAGATATATCGAACAACACAGATATCCAGTGAACAATATCTTCTATTGAATAAATGAAATAGGATGAAACTATAAAACTGCAGAATTGAAACACTTGCTTGAATGGTGGTAGCTATCTCTTAGAAAAGTGTGGCTGCTACGTGCATCTGTCTAAGTAGAATGATTACAATGAGGCTCCAAAGGATTTTTTAACATTATTCATGCATGTCAAAACCCTAGACATCCAAAAACCTAACCTTAGGAAATGAAACGCCAAAATTTATGTGAGCCCCTATGGGTAAGTTGGTACCTCAACTTCTCGGGGTCGTAAATTTTTCATATGACCTATGATTTAGGCACGTGATATCCCGTTGGAAAGGTATTTTCAAGAACTACACATTATGTTGTTAAACTCTGACTCTATCTACAGTTTGACTATGGTGAGCCAAAAAAACATTGTTTGGGGCCCCAAAACGACCCTTGAAGTACATAAAGATGTGTTGACATGAAAACATACAAAATAAGCCAGATGGATTAGGTGGGAGGCAACCAATATCCACCTAGAAGATGTCTGGGCTTTAGACAGTCCTGGAAGTGTAAAACCCACAATTACAAAGAAGTACAAAAGAACATGTTGAACTAAAAACTATTAAGAGGAGCCAGTTGGAATATGTGGGTGGCCACCAATATCCACCTGGATCAATGTGTGACATTGTTTATCTCATACTCTTTCAACTTCCTTGACTCATAACATATCATATGCCCATTTTGTGTAAGGACTCCACCAAGCCCTTCCTTGCATGTATCTATGCATACAATAAAATCCTCATCTATATCAACAACCTTTAAAATAGGTGCATTAATCAATAATTCATTCAAGTGTTGTAAATTATCCTCACGCTTAGAAGTCCATTCAAATTTTGTTCCCTTATTTTTCAGTGAAGTGATTGTTGGGTATGTGTTATAATCTTTGCATGTGTGTGTGTGGGTGCTTCAGATTTGACAACTGTGTCTGATGATCCCTCTAGTAGATGCGGTTTTTTTTATTTTTAGTGGATTTTGCTATTTTTAGCGGTTTTCTAATTTAATCCTGGATTAAGAGATTAGGGTTTTGGTATCTACATAATACCTAAAAACATTGTATATATTGTATGGTGAATGGTGAAATTTGATATAATGAATATAAGAGAGGTTTCCCCCAGTTGAGGGTTTCCGGTATAAATCTTTGTGTATTATGTGTATGAGCCATTGATTAAAGTCTATTTTGCTTAAGAATCTATATGCATTGATTTACTTCACAGTTTTAAATTTTACATGTGGTATCAGAGCTCGTTTTTGGCTTCAGAGGGATGTCTTTGTTGTTGAGGGTTTGGCTTGGTCTTGATAGATCAAGTTTATCTTGGGTCTGTGATAAACTTGGGTTTAGTGGGAGATTTTGCAGTGGTTATTCGAGTGTATAAAGAGGAATGGTGAGCTCTTCTAGAATCGAGATAGAGAAGTTCAACGGTAAAAAATTTGATCTATGGAAGCTCAAGATGGAGGACCTTCTTGTAGACAAAGAACAATGGATCGTTGTGGATCCTGGTACATAACCTATTGGTATGAAGCCTACTAGCACACAAACGACTGGTACACAACCTACTAGTACACCACCTACTGGTATGTCAAAGGAATATTGGGAGAAGTTGGACAGAAGAGCAAGGAGTATTATTTGACTCTGCCTGGCAGATTCGGTGTTGTTGAATGTCTCGGGAGAATATACAGCCAAGGAACTATGGAATAAGTTAGGGAATTTGTATCAATCAAAGTCCCTGGTAAACAAGTTGTTTCTTCGAAAGAAGTTGTATCATCTTAGGATGGAAGATGGAGATTCTGTGACAGAACATATAAATGCCTTTAATACTCTGGTAAGTCAACTTGTCTCTTTTAATATTACGATTGCAGAAGAAGATAAGTTTATTACTATGTTATGTTCTTTGCCAGACTCTTGGGATAATATGGTTGTAGAAATTGGTAGTACCACTCAATCTACATTGAAGTATGAGGATGTAGTTTCATCCTTGTTATCTGAAGAGATGAGGTGGAAAAGCATGTATATTCATAGCACAGATACTTTATTTGTAAGAGGTCGTACCCAAGATAGGAATGTTGGTAAGCCTTTGGGGGGGAGATATAAATCTACAGGTAGATCTAAGTCTCCAGGAAAATCTTTGAGGAAATGTTGGAAGTGTGGTAAAATGGGGCATTATAAGAAAGATTGCAAGTCTAAGAAGGTTGAAAAACAAAAGGGATCTGATAGTACCTCTTCCACAGAGGCAAAAACCTCCACTAAGTAAGGAGGTGATGTTTACCTGGCATATACAGGTACACATGCAGACCATGATGTATGGTTGATCGACTCAGGTGCATCATGTCATATGACTCCTCACAGGGAGTGGTTCTCTGAATATGGAAAATGTGATGGTGGTGATGTATTCCTAGGAGATGACTCGACATCAAAAATCATGGGACGTGGAAGGGTTAAGTTAGTGCTAAAACATGGAAGGATTAGAACTCTCCTTGGGGTTCTTCATATTCCAAAACTAGTCAGGAGCCTAATATCTGGAAGCAAGTTGGATGATGCAAGAGTGGATATTGTATTGGGAAAGGGAACTTGCAAGATGGTACGAGGAGAAATGGTGTTGATGAGGGGAGTTCAGTGTGGAACTTTGTACAAGTTGTTGGGAAGCACTTATACTAATGGGTGTAACAGTTCTGTTGTCCCTGATCAGAGAAACGAAGGAGAAAAGACCAATATTGTCCCTGAAAAGAAGACCATGTTGTGGCATCAAAGACTGGGGCATATTGGAGAAAAGGGCCTTCGAACACTACATGGTAAAGGAATGGTTGAAGGTATCTCTAATTCCACTCTGGATTTTGATTTATGTGAACATTGCATATATGGTAAACAGAATCGAGTAAGATTTCCATCTGGTGCTACAAGAGCAAAGGGGATCTTAGAGTTGATACACAATGATGTGTTTGGACCTGTTCTTGTTCCATCCCTAGGTAAATCTGTGTATTATGTTTCATTCATAGATGATTTCTCAAGGAACACATGGATTTATTTTCTTAGAAAGAAATATGAGGTATTTGATAAATTTAAAGATTTTAAGGCCCTGGTAGAAAATCAGACAGAAAAGAAAATAAAGGTATTGAGAACAGATAATGGTGGAGAATTCTGCAGAAATGAATTCGAAGAATTTTGTAAGAAGTGTTGTATAGCAAGGCAGAAGACTACTCCATACACTCCTCAGCTGAATGGAGTTGCAAAAAGGATGAACAGGACACTAATGGAAAAAGAAAGGAGCATGCTCAGTGGTGCCAAGTTAGGACATGAATTATGGGCAAAGGTAGTGGGTACAACATGTTGCTTGGTCAAGTGATCACCTTCATTAGCATTGGATGATAAAACTCCACATGAGGTATGGACTGAAAAGAAACCCTCTCTTCAACATCTTAGAGTGTTTGGTTGTGATGCTTATGTACATGTTCCAAAGGAAAATAGGAGTAAGTTGGATAAAAAGGCTTAAAAGTGTATCTTTATTGGTTATAAAGATGGTATGAAAGGTTATAAGCTTTGGAACCCAGATACCAAGAATATTGTTTACAGTCGAGATGTTGTTTTCAGATAGGTAAAAGATGTTTCCAAATAGGAATTCCTACCAAGGACAAAAGAACCTGAGAAAATAGATCTTGTGTTGGATGATGCAAAATTTGAATCATTTGAAGAAGATGAAGCAGAAGAAGAAGAAGAACCTCATACCCCAGTATTGAAGAGATCATTGAGAGAAAAAAGGCAACCAGAAAGGTATAGTCCACCTGATTTTCGTTCCAATTTTTCTTTATCTATTATTGATGATGATCCCATAATTGTCAGGAAAGTAGTGAATTCAGAGGATAGTAAACTTTGGAAGAAGGCCATGGTTGAAGAAATGGATGCCTTGGATAAGAATGAGACATGGGATATAGTTGAGTTGCCAGTTAGAAGAAAATATGTTGGTAGCAGAATTAACAGAATGGAGTATGGTGATTCTACTGATAATTCTCCAATTTTGGAAGTGGGGTGGTATATGTCCCCACTGTCTACAAATATCACACCATTCCACCTGAGGCATAGTTAGAAATGGATTTGGTGCACCCATCACCATATAGTTTCCCAATATAGGACATTCATCCCTACGGTGATCTTCTGATTGGAATATTATACACCATACATGTTCATGCACCACCTTTTCTTTCGTCATATCTTGCAACTGCAATGTCAGGTTTGAAAGTTGGCATTGAACATGCACCAACCCTGTGGATGTTTCTCCACCACCTGAAGTATCCTCTAGGTGCATCGCAATCTCCACTGCCTCTTCTTGAGTGGTCACTTTCTGTTGGGTGAGCGGGACACGGATATGGGGAAGCAGTCTCGCAATGAATCATTCTTTGTGTTGCACATCCTAGATATGGAAAGTCATCCTATCTAACAAGATCTTGAACCATTGGTCAGAATCACACATGGTCTCTCCTGGTTGTTGTTTGATATCCTTAATATTTGTAATACATTGATATTCTAACTTAGATTTGTATAAATCGTTAAGAAAATCTCTCTTAATTTCTGCCAGGGACCTCATATGTCCCACTGCCACAGTCGTTGTGTACTTCATGTACCATTTCAAAGTAGGTTATGTCCCTGAAAGTGGCCTCTAGATGCACAATATTAAATGCCTCATTTGTGATCCTTTTCACAGATCATATCACCTCACATATAAACCAATGCTACTCTACACCATCCCTACCTGTCCCATGGAACACGAGTAGCCTCAGAGTTATATCTCGATTCACCATTTTCACTCTAGGATTGAGCCCTCATGACTGACTCCTCGTTGTTGGGGATCTAAGTACTGAAAATCTCCCTTGCAAAGTATTGTTGACTTTGTCTTCCTCTTCACTCGTATCTCCTCTAATTTCCTCTCCTACTCGTTATTCTACTCCTATCGTCGCGTTGTCTGATGTTTTTTCTTCTTGGTTACAAATGTGCAAGCGGAGTGGTTTAGAGGGGGGTTACCTCCATATTCTTCCATGATTTCTTGTGAGGGAACCCATAGAGTTTCCTACCTACAACCATGCAAGACCATCCACTATCACCAACTCTTGTGCCCCTCCTCTTGGGGGACTTTCATCATCCTCTCCTAATTTTGTGCCTTTACTCAACACCTCATCTTCCTATGAAGTTGCAACATATCGCAATAGCCAATGGAATTGGAATTCGTCTTCTCGTCCCTTACTACCATTACTTATGGTATCTTCACTGGATACCCTACTCCTAACGTTGCACCTCTTTGTTGGAATATCTTCATTTGTGCTCCTCTTTGGCACAACACTCTCTTCCACTCAATAATGTAACCTTCCTTCACCCGAGAAAACCAGGAATCAATTTCTCAAGCCCACTTATTTTCCAATGCCTTCATCCTATCAACTGCAATTTGGTCCCAGACTAAAGGTTATTTATGTCTCAAAGACGTATTAGTAGCAGTGTTCCTCTTCAACCATTCGTACAATAAATATGGAAATTCAACAAAGAAAACTTCATGCATATCAATGTAGATATAACTATCCTTCCATCATTCCGCATTGGTGATCAAACCTTATGTTTCTCACCGAGAAAACTCATCATCTTTTGCAGTTAACCAATCTTGTATTTCCTCCCAAGACGGATACCATCTCATTCTCTACCTTCATCATACAATACAAAGCCTTTAGGTCCCAAAAATAGAATCATTTGTTGGCTCCCTTGCATGCATCCTTCTTAATGTTGGGGTGTTGATGACCCAGGGTTTGTCAAGAGTTGACCAACAAAAACCCGAAGGCGTCGGCATATCAATCCTCATCCAAAGACTGAATATTCAAGAAGGTCTCAACTAATATTCCATGAGAATCATAGATACCATCTAGTCTTGTGTCAGTGATGAAGGGTTAAATTACACAGGGAATCTACTTGGGATGACTTTCATACACTCCATTACAATATACTTAAATATTAACAACATGTGACATTAACATATGCATTCATTAGACACATAATCAACACAGGAAATGACACGAACAGCTGCAGTTTTTATTATATACATTTAAACGGTCACATATATGTACCAAGAGACTCATTGTTCACTAGAAACGTTTCCCTGCAGTCTCATACATTAGCTCAACAGTTCATTACAAGGCGTCATGTGCTTTCCCTCAGAATCTGCATGTACTACTAGATGAATCCATTACAGACATATTAAAAAACTTGTTCCAGGTACATACATAATCGGAATCAAAACTTATTCCAGCTACATTGCACAGCTTTTGGTGTGTGAATAAAAATTTAGTGCACACATAACTATGTTTGTGTGCCTACACAATATTTATCCCAAAACTTTTGGTGCCAACACTTGTTGAAGAAGTTGTTGTGATTTGACGCCCCAATAGAGTTGCATGTGTTGTTGGAGGGTTCCTTTCATCTGTGTATCCATGATTTGATCAATTGTAGCCTACTTAAGGTAGTCAGGGTTGATTTCTATAATATCCAAGTTCTTAGCTACCTCCGAGGTGTCCAATAGAGGTGGAAAATATGGGTGAAGGAGCTCCATATTAAAGACTGGATGCAGGCCAAGGAATGGGGGAATAATTAATTCAAAATCATTCTCACTTATAGCTTTGGTGATGATGTAAGTCCCATATCGAAGTGGGTGAATCTTTCAATGGGATCCTGGAAGGTACTCTTTCTGCAAATGTAAGCAGACCCTATCACCAACCTGAAACTTGTGTGGAACTCGATGTTGGTCATATTGTTTCTTGTACTTGGAATTGGATTTATACAATATATCATGGGCTTGTTGATGGATGTGTTGAATTATTTCAACAAATTTGGGTTCATTATCAGCCTCAGTTTGAACATGGGAATATTCTTCCTATGTGGATGCAATGGGAAGAGCTACATCAATTGGAGCCAATGATTGGAACCCCAAGCACACCTGAAAACGGTTGTGACTGGTACATCTATGAAGGGCTCGATTGTAGTTATGTTGAACATAAGGAAGACTCTCATCCCATGTGCGAGGTTGTTTGGATTTGTAAATTCTCGAGATATTCACAATCATCCTATTGACTACCTCTATCTGTTCATTGGTTTGGGGGTAGAGGGAAGTTGGTTTGGTGAGCTTGGTTTCCATCAATGAAATTAGATTGGACTAGAATGTGATTAAGAACTTGCTATCGTGACCTTAAATAGTAGTATGTGGTAGCACAAAATGAACTCAAACATGTTCAAATAAGATATTATAAGTGGCCTCTGTTGTGATACTCTTCTTGCAAGGTGTCAAAATTGTCATCTTAGAGAATCGATCAATGACCACGAAGACATAGTCATTTCCATTATTTATTGAAGGTAGACTGGACATGTAATCCATGGATATGGAATCCTAAGAACTATCAGGAGTAGGAAGAGGGGTGTAGAGCCATCGTTTCTTAATGGTGGGTTTGGCGATGACTTAGGTGCATGTTCTGATGTACTTATTAACATCTTGTCAAAACTTCAGCCAAAAAAATACTTATGTAGTAATGCCACTATTTTTCCCATGCCAAAGTGTCATATCACCCGACTTTAATGAGCTTCCCAAATCATCTTTGCATGCTCTCTTGAAGGAACACAAAGATGGACCAAATGGCATAGCAGTCCATCTTGGAGATGAAAGTCTGGAACTAGTTTTCATATGCTCAATATTTGATAGGTATCAACGAAGTTAGAGTCACTATTGTATAATTGTGGCCACCTGAAGGTCTCATTACCTCAAGAGTTAAGAACTATGGTTAGCGCCACAACTGGGGGTTGACTCAGGCAGTGTACAACATGGTTGGTGTTTCCCTTCTTATACTTGATGTTCAAGTGGAATTGTTGCAGGTTTGTGGACCACTTCTGATGGTGGTCATTCTATAACTTTCCTTATGGTTGCATGAATTGTCGAGGCATGTGATATGTGTGGATGATTGTGTCATTTCCCAGAATATAATGTTTCCATTTTTTATATGCCGACACAATGGAGGAAATCTCTTTTTCATAGGTGGGACATCCACAAACAACATCATATATTGCCTCACCGTGATAGGCCACCATATGTCCATGTTGAGTGAGGAATGCACCGATAGTATAGTCAGGGGCATTTTTCTCAATCACAAATGGTTGTTGCAGGTTTGGCAGTGTGAGCACTAGTTCAAATAAAAAGTGATGTTTCATATCCTAGAATGATTTATGTTGTGAATTAGACTAGGAAAACTTGGTTTTAGCTCCACCCTTGGTCACTTGAATTAAGGGCCAAGCATTATGAGAGAATCCCAACACAAACCTACAATAAAGTTTGGTGAGGCCCAAGAAGCTGTGAATCTTTTTCATAGTCTTCGGGGCTAGCCAGTTGTGAATGACTTGGATCCTTGTTGGTTCCACATGTGCCCCATGTTCATCTACAATGTATCCAAGTATTGAATTTTTTATATTCCAAATGAGAATTTCTCTATATTGGTGTATAGCTCATGTTGTCATCGGGTGCCTAGGACTTGTTGGATGTGTTGCAGATGTTTTTCCTAGGTGCAATTGAATATGACGATGTCCAAATATATGACAATAAAAGAGTTTGTGAATGGTCGCAATATGTCATCCATCTTCTTCATGAATGTCCTTGGAGGATTAGTCAATCCAAAAGGCATGGCCAACCACTCAAAAAGGACTTATTAAGATTTGAAGGTTGTTTTCCATACATCGGTTTGTTCTATTGGAACCTGGTGGTAGTTAAACTCCAAATCAATCTTACTAAAAACCTTGGACCCCTTAAGTTGATCAAGAAGATCATAAATCTAGGGAATCGGGTATTAGTTCTTGACGGTGATCTTGTTCAAGGCTCTATAATCAATACAAATTTTCCATGTCCCATCCTTCTTTTGTACCAACACAATTGGTCTCCCACAAGACAAGGAGTTAGGTTAAATGTGACCCTTGTAGATGAGCTCATGAATATGACACTTAATTTCCTCATTCTCCAAAAGGGAGTGCCTATATATTCAACCAATGGGTAAGGGTGCACCAGTTATCAAATAAATGGAATGTTTGACCTAACAGTGTAGAGGCACCCCAGTAGGTGAAGTGAAGATATGTCTATATTCTGCTACAACCTTGTCCACTTGCTTCTATTGTGTAGAGAGATCATGTGCAGAGGTTGTGGCAGTAGCAGTGACTTTTTGTTCACCTTATGAACTGTCACAAGGATAGTTCTTTCACAAATGTCAACATTCTCATGCACACAAGCATATATTCCTTGTTGTAATAACCAGTAGATATATACATCCAACTAGCAATGGCTCTCTACCTATAGTAATTTGTTCCCATGCCCAAACCAAGAACAAGAGTGAGAAAGAAAGAATGGGGAACAAGTAACAATGATTGAGAAACAATGAATGGAGAACCCCCAAATGACCAAAAACATGGTTTATATAATTACATGCAATAATGAACCACGTGGCCTCCCCAAGAAGCTCATGTAACCACTTTTCCCAACTAAATCCAAGATGGGTGAATAAAATATAATAAAAA
>ML791278.1:160519-173190 GCA_009831015.1 Picea engelmannii | reverse complement strand
CAAAAAAATAAAACCTTCATTGTTGTAATGAGATTATAAGGCTTCCTCCATTTCCTTCTGCTTATTATCTTTTTCCCATTACATAGCTACCTTCTTTGAATTTTTCATATTTTGATGGAATTGTGTAGGAGAATATTTTTTTAAATCTCCATTTTAAGTCCCCCATACCTCTCTGATATTTCTTATAAACTCCTCTTCCTTTATTCACTATATATTCATCTTGAAGGGACTTGCAGGATTCTCTTGGATAGGGGTTATTTCTAGTATGACTGGATTGTGGTCAGAATCCCGCCCCCCCTCCCCCCCCACACACACAACCGAAAGGAAACCCATTGTTTTATTTGAGTTACTCCATCAAGAAAAGATGTATATATCAAGAACTAATCAAGCCTCTTTGCAATACAATCATATCCCAATCTCTTATTCCTAAGGTTGGGTACAATTTGGCATGCACAACATCCATTAAGCCTACTTATTCCAATTTTTTAATAAAATAACAAGAAAGATAATCCACCTATACAATTGGTCCCATACCTCTTCATATCCTAGGGTGAAGTGTAAGTCCCATCCCACCACAACTAACCCAAATTGTAGGTAGTCCATATGGAATATTTATACTAGTAATCTACCTTATCCAAATATGGCCCATATTAATTCAGAAGAGAAATATATTTCCCAAGATCCAAAGAGAAAAGAGTAGTCCCTAGACCTGTTGTAAAATCCTAGGAATTAGTAAGGGTAAAAAAGAATTTCTTCCACCCGATAATGCACACCCCCCGACCTTCCAATAGAATTAATAAATGTAAATTCCTAACTATATAGAAATTTTGAAATTTCCTGAGAATTTTTCTCCCCATTAGTCAACTTTCTTGCAGAATAATGATAGATGGATTTGTTGGCTCTACTAATCTTTTTAGAGCCATTTTTTAAGGGGTTGGCTAGCGCTCAACAATTTAGGGTCATGAATATCGTTTCAAACACTCTTTGGGGGCATTTTCTCTAAGGGCCTCTATCAAAGGTAGTTGTTTCCCACATTTTATTTCTAAGGATGCTTGTTCTTTAGCCAATGACATAAAATATTTCCTTCCCCCATGAGGATATTTTTGGTCATTTTCAATTAAAAAAACCAAACCCCCTACTACCTTCCCTAGGAAATCAAGAATTTCTTTCCTCCTTGATCTAAGATTATATTTTCAAGTTTTCTTGGAAGATGAGAATTTGGGATGCTCATTATCTTATGTATTTATACATAGATTTGTAGAGGAACCAATTTGAGAGGTTCCATCTAACTAGCCCTCCTCTATCACGAAAATGGGAATTAGAGGGGGATTAGATTTTTTAATTCCAAAGAGGCTAGGTATAAATTCGTTCATGGGTTCAAGATCTTTTTTTTCAACATCTAACCATCAAGTTCCAAAAATCAATTTTTCAGAACATTTTATTTTATTTGATTACGAGAACTTTAAGAACTTACTCTGAAGTATTAAACAACCATTTTTGTTGCAGGGATATTCCATCGTCCAATTTTTGGGCTATTTTGATTCCAAGGATTGGAAAGAATATACCTAAGGTACCTGTTATAGAAATTTGGTAGCCCCATTAACCTCCAAAATCTCTATCAATTTCAAGTTTGGATTCGTTCCCTTTAATTCATCCTCCTCATATCTCATTTTTTCTTCTGAACCTAGAACTTTATATAGTTTGTATGGGTGCATTCAACTATTAGATTCCCATAACTATGGAATTTTCCACACTTGGAGGGGATACCTTTGTAGTCTAAGTTAAACTAAAAATAACCCAAACCTCTTCAAATTTCCATAGTTTCTACCAGCCCCTTGCTAATATCTAGGCCAACTAGAATATGGGCTATACCCAAATAACATGAATCCCTAAATGAAAAATTAACCTTATAAAAAATGATAAGTGTCTTCCCAGTTTACTTAAATAGGTTTTTTGACCGCAAGACCATAGGGATCCTAGGGAGCCTCACCTAGACCAGGATGATTTCCAAATGCACTCACCTTGCATCAAAATCTATATGCCACTTTTTGAGGAAGAGTTGGTGTACTCCCCACTTCCACCTTTTGTGTATAATATTTTTTACCTCTCCCATAGTCTAAAATATCCAAACCATCCATCCCCTTACCAAAATTAGAGATCGAGGGGTGTAACCAAGTATGGGATTAAAGTTAGTTTTCATCCATACCTTCAAGATTTTGAGGCTCATTCTTCTGCCTAGAAATGACCTACTAGGTTCAGGTCTACCATCTTCAAAATCTCCTTAAGTTTTGTCTTCTCTCCTGAAAAAATGTTGAATGGAGCTTGCATTTTTTTAACATGTCGATGATGTTTATGTGTCCTCCCACCCTTTGAATTCTACAACCCTAAATTATCTAGATTTGAGGTTGGAGAGCCACTCATGTGTTAGTATTCCAACATATCATCAATGAAACTAGACCTTGTATACCTATCATTCCTTTGTTCTGAACCATAACAAGATAATTTGAGATCTATGAAAATCTTATCCAAAGTAAAAGAAATGGCATAGCTAGCATTCAATCAACTTAATTCCCTATACTCGCTTATCATATCATTTAACACTCGTGGATATTCTAGATTTTACCCATCAAACTTATCCACAGAATTATTGTTCTTCCATTTAAATATTTTAGGAGATATACCACCCAGTCTCGTCACCCCCTTCTTTGTTAGGTCACCTTCCTCTGTGTGATGATCTAATAAAAACTATGGCATTTCACCTGTGATGGAAATAATCTCTTCTTCCAATGTTATTGACCCCAAGTGTGAATTCCTCCATGGATCCAACATGGCATCAAGTGTGTAGATTGCCAAGTTGGACCATATTTTTCATCCCTCCAATGGATCCTATGTGTAATATTGTGCCTCGTCCTCCAAGATCAACATACATGTTACCCTCCTTACCTCCTATCACGTGTGTCATCATCGTAGGTACATCATGTAAAAACCCTATTTACATGCTATAGTAACCCTAGTTCCTCACTTCGAGATCGAGCCACAAGAGATGTTTTTATTCCTAGTCATTGTGTGTGTAAATACTTCATCAAGGATATAAGGGATCCAAAGAAGTGTTACTTATGTGAATTTCATCAACAAGAAGAGAATGCATTGGGAGGAATGAAATCAAAAGTTTTCAAAAGTATCCAATGAGCCTAGGGCAGAGAATAAGAGAAGAAGCCTGAGATTAGAGAGTAATCTTAGATTTTGTTAGAAGGATTCAAGTAGAGAAATGGAAAAGAAAGAACCATCCCAAACAGAAAATAATCCTAGAAAAAATAAAGAGCAGTTAGCAGAAGAAATCTCTGTAACAACCCTAGTTGAATATATGCTTAGGGATTGTTAAGTAAAACTTATTAGGTAATTAATTTTTCTAACTTGTTATTAACTAAACAAAGATTGGTATAATGATATTAATTAAATATTTATTAATTAATTAATTGTTATAATTTTGAGTAATTAATTACCTATTACATTCAATGACGGGTATTAAATTTAAGAGGGTTAATAAATTTAATTATTAATTAAAGGATTACGTATACGGAGGGGATAAGAAGCATTAAATGTAAGGATAAGAAATATTAATAATCGGATAAGACATTAACTAAAAGGATAAGACAATGAATGTATGGATAAGGAAATAAATGAGGAGGAAAGGGTCGGTGAAAGAGGGATATGAGGGGAGGAGGCTTACGGAAGGAGGGGGATTATTATTTTTCAGGGTTCTCTTGGATTGGTTGGTTCAGAGTTTGAGTTATGTAGTCGGGAAGGATCATTACGGGGGGCACCGGTTTACTGGGGGTATTGGGCACGGGGGCCAGGATATCCATATGGTATCCTGGAGCTAGGAAGTTGTCCTAGCTGGCAGGGAGGAAACACGGTTTGGGCAGAGTTGATCAGCGCATCAAGCTAGGCAAGGCAGCAGCAGGAAGGTCAACAAGACAAGCGGAAGTTTAGCATCAAACCAAGGTATTTTAATTTATGTATTTGTTTTATGCATTTAAGGAATATGAAGTGTTATAAGGTTGTCTGTAAGCTATTATGTTCAACTCAATAAATTTTATATATGCTAGTTTTGGTTATATGTTGATTATGAAGTAAAATAAATATTAGGTTAGCATTCCTTAAATTAAATTCTTTTGGATTTTATAAGGCTTTGCGAAGCCGAACCCTACACATGGTATCAGAGCCTCGTTCACAATCTGGAGCCTTAAGGGCCAAGCTCCAACTCCACCTAACCTGTAAGCCAAGTGTACATTGGTTTTAAGTATATATATTCATTAATAGGACGTATTAATGTTAGAGTTTTAACTACTTCTTAGTATTACCTTTATAAGAAATTGTTAAACTATAAACCAGACACTTTAACCACTTTTCCATTTTTGTAAAATTCATTATAATTGCCCATAAAAATAAATAAATATATAAATAGATTTTTTTTTTCAAAACTCCTTTTGCGTTCGTTTATTCTTATTCATACAAACTCCTCTATTTGTATCAAAAACAAATGGTCAAACTTTGTAGTTAAGTCGGGAAACTCGGATTGGAATTATGCTAGACAATTTACATATAAATCTTCAAAAAAAAATTAAACAAAAAACATTAAAAAATGAGAGTATGTTGGACACAATTTATACATAAATCTCCAAAAATTAAACAAAAAAATTACAAATATAGCTACACCATATTTAGGACCTCATACTAAGAGGATCAATCTATTTTCTCGATCCTTTCTCTGCCCTCAATAAGTCACCTGTGAATTTCACATTCAAAGTTAGGGAGGCTTCTGAGGATCCTTCCTCCATTACTTTTAAAATATATATATAATATAATAATAAAAAAATAGTTGCGTATTGTATAGTACCGCCTTCATCATCTTTCTTCTCCACTTGCCACGAGTCGAACTCGCGACTTCTCTTACAATGCGTACATTGACAAATAAGAGACTAGCGAGGAACAACGAACCTAAATTTAAAGTTGAACCCTGCAAACGCATTTAACCTGAACAATGAATTTAACCTGAACAGAATTTAAAGTTAAACGGAAGAAAACACGAGATCCGGCCATCACCCTACACATCAAAACCATTCACACGAGTACATTGTAGCCAGAGTCACCGCCGAGCAAACCATCCTTGCACGGCCTTTGCAAAATATATATATATATATATATATATATATATATATATATATATATATATATATATATAATGACTTTGATTATTATCATTAATGTGTAGACCTACCTGCAAGTGTGCCCACAAAGTGAAGGTCACGAAATGGAAATTTCACACAGACAACTTCGCGCAACCTCTAGATCCCGTTACTGCAAGGTCGGGCAACTTCCCTTGATGTAATTAAAGGTCGGGCAGTGCGTTCCATTTTAAATAGAGAGCGTCCATGTCCTTCCCAAGAGCGCCCAACTTTTTAGATAATTCAAGAATCCTGGAATTCTAAAGGATCACAGGTTAGCACATATATAAAAATCTATATAATAACCAAAAAAAAAAAAATCAAGCTTTAAATCCATGTGAACACGTTTCAATTCATGCATATCTGCCACAGTTCATTGGCAATATTAGGAGAAGATAATATAATAAATATCTATCAACTATCGATCCATTAGCCACACTACATATCCAAACTAACACCTATACACAATACACAACACAAAGCCAGCGCACAAGCGCCAAGATCGAATGCTTAGCCTCAGATTTGGTTAATTATTTCAAAACCCAAGTGGTGAAAAACATGCCAGACTCACATGGCTGCAAATTTCAATTTCCAGTCACATTGCCAGTGGTCATAGTCGTCGATAGCCAGTGGTCAATCCAGGAAGCTGAGTTGATCCAGTCATTTCTGGTCATTACCAGCCTGTTGATAGCCAGTGCTTAGAGCCTGTGGTCGTCGCGATAAGGAAAGGAGGTGGTCTTTGAAAGGAAGGAGCCCACAGGCTTGTTCTTGCACCACACAGCCTGAACACAGCGCCCAGCCATGGCCGAGGAGTTGCACAAACATCATACAAAACTTTAGCATTTAGAACAAACAGAATATTATACTCAATCTGAACTGTTAAAACACCATAATGCTGCTAGATGCTGATTGTTGCCTTCTCATCCACCTGATTTAGTTTTACAACATATTTCTAATGTGTGAAATCAATGTTTTCAGAAAAATTGCTTCACACCTCAAGTAATGCTTTTCTGTAAGAATTGTTTTATTAACATAAACATGTCTGCATATATAACTCATATGAAAGGCACAATTATGATATAATTGGCATAATGTATGCTTCTCAGACCCCACACCAGCAACAAAAGTTGCATGGGCTCTAGAAAATACATAGCATGCAGAGAAATCTTCTTATTGGCATTCATTCATTGAACCCAACTGAATTTTATATCAAATCTGAAGCAAGCATTACCTAATGCAGAATCTAAAATTCTATGATTCTAAAGCTAATGGCAACTTAAAGATGTATCATACTCACAAACACAAAACATTTTTTTTTTTATCAAAAAAATAATTAATAAAACCAAAAACAAAAACCCCAATAGCCAATGCACCAGCACTCAGCCAAGCACCTGCCATATAATACAAATCCCAGTGCCAAATGCTAAGTTGTCGAGGAGGAGGATCCCACGAGGAATTCTTTGTGCACACTGCATCTGAAACAAAACAATATACAAGCCTAGCACCGAACGCAAATCCCACGAGGAACTACGGAGCACGCAATAACCAGAGGAACGAGAGAGCTCACTCACCTCCAAGCCAAACGCAAAACGTAATACACAGAAGCCATCGCCCAAGCACCAGTGCTCAAAGACGGGCATTGAGCTTGCCGAGAGGGACAGAGCAAAGTGGAGAGGCGGCAGAGGAAGGACACGTTTAGGGTTTGGAGCGACGGGTGTAGAATTATTTTGGAGGAAGCGGACACGTGGGCTTCATGCGTGCCCGATTTGATTTTTTTTATATTTTTATTTATTTTATTTTATTTTATATTTTATTTATTTAAATTAACTTTTTAAATTATTACTAAATTTAAATTTCAATGGTTTAAATCGTTAATTTTTTTTAATTATTAACAAAAAAATAATAATAATATAATATACATACATATATTTAAGTATATGCAGCAAATTAAAACTAAGTATATTAATTAATTAATTAAATTAAAATGTTAGAGAGGCCATGGGTTTTGAACCCAAGACCCCCCACCAAGCGAAGCACCTTAAGAAGAACACTAACGCCAACACGCCCTCATAAGTCTTTACAAATAAATTCTTATACTTAATTAGATTAATGGTAACACGGTAGGGATTAGAGTGGTATTATTATTAGGAAGAAACAATATGAAGATTAAGACTAATTGGCTTATTACCTAACCTATTGACCCAGAGCCAGCTAACCGAGTTGAATCATAATTAGTGAATGCACTGGAAATCAAGGTAAAGGCTTATTTAGCATTGTTGATCTTTGTATCCCAAGTATGAACTCTGATTGTCCAAGCGTCAGGCTCACAAGACCGAACACACAACTCATCGAGCCACGCCAAGTCCCTCCACTCCATTCCATCAGTCAAAGTCAACGCTAAATCTCAATGCAACATTCGACAACGCCAACACTAGGCGCCAGGGAAAAGCTCACGAGTCAAGCATCGGAGGATATTTAGTTGTAAGCGAAAAGTTAAAAGGACTTAGACTAGGATAGGTGGGGAGGAGGCGGCATATGCACTAGGAGAGTAAGCATAGGAATTGGCGAGTATGGCGCAAGGCTAGCGTAGCTACAGGGCAAGGGAACCAATAGTTTTTTTTTATATAGGGGCAAAGAAATCAAGCTTATATGGTTAATCCTAATCCTAACCTAGCCAAACCCCTAAAGGAGTAATGTCTGTTTATAGACAAGTAAAGAAAACTTACGCCTAACCCTGTTTCTAGTTTAAGTAGCACCAATTTGAAACGTCCTGGAACTCACCCTAACAACTTTGGTTGATGCAGGTTAAAGCATATAGGATGGTCAAGACTCGATGGAATCGAAGCAGGGGAGCGTCGTCGCAAGCACCACCAACACCACCAGGGCCACCACCACCATCGCCCGAACTAGCTCTCATACTGCGCTTGTTGGAAGCCATTAATGAGACTTTAAAAGGGCGACAACCAGTAGGGACTGAAGTGGAACCCCCACCGTCTGGAACATGTAATCCAGAAGTGTCAAGGGATTCAGGGGGAGGACCTCCACCCGAAGACATCACGCGAGAATTACAGAAGATCAAACTTTCGGAGTTTTCCGGGGGTCACGCCAGTGAACGCAGGGAAGCATGGTTGGAAGGCATGACAAGGTGTTTTGCCTTAAGGGACTATGCGTCCAACTCAAAGGTAAAGATTGCAATTTTTTCAGTTAAGAGACAACGCCTTGAACTGGTGGGGCAACCTGGAAAGACAATTGCACCTTACCCCAGACACAGTATCTTGGGAACTTTTCGAGGAGAGGTTCCGAAGGAAATATCTACCAGCATACTACGAGGAACAACAGGTAGGGGCATTTCATGCCTTAGTACAGGGAAACAGAACTGTAGAAGAATATGAGATAAGATTTATGGAATTGGTCAAATATATTTCGTATATGGATAATGACCAACGACAGGCAGAGCGCTTCATCTATGGATTGAACCCTAAGATAAGAGCTATGGTGCGTATGTGGAAACCGTCTTCAGTATCGGAAGCGGTGGAAAATGCGCGTTATGCGGAGGAACACATGAACTTAATCGGGGGAACAAGACCGACATTTTCGCATCATCCTGGATTCGTAGGGAAGGCCCCGAGGACATTTCCTAGGGGAGGGGGCTCAAGGCCACCATCATATGGTAACAGAGTCGCGTCAAGGACAGTAGCCGAAGGGATTTCAATGGCAATGAGTGCAGCATCTCGTTCATCGCCAACGATGCAGACAGGTCCACGACCATCTCAGGGAATAGCTAGTAGGGGCAGGGGTTCCAGGGGAAGGAACTCATTTCAGAGACAGTCACATAACAGTGCAAAGGTTCAATCTCGTGTTACCTGTTGGGGGTGCGGAGAACCCCATTACCAGCGTGACTGCCTAGAGTTATAATCAGGGTTCGTGCATAGAGAAGTAAAGGCACCGATGGGGAGAGCAAGTAGCAGCCACCAAATTTACACAGTGGTTAATAATCGCCAGGCCGAACATCAATCCATGGTGGTGGAGTCATCAGGTACGCTAAATCATATCAACGTTAAGATTTTATTTGATTTTGGTGCAACAGATAGTTTCATTTCACCATTTTGATTAGAAAGGAGTGGGTTGGCAGCCTACGAGCATGATGACTTTAAACAAGTCGAGATGGCTTCGGGGGAAAAACAAGCGGTAGGACCTAGTGTCGATAATTGTATAGTAGACCTGGGAGTGTGTACTACCAGGTTAAAGGTATACGTCACTGCTCTCGGGGCATATGACCTAATCATTGGAATGGATTGGTTAGCAGCTCACCGAGCTTTGGTAGATTGTTTCGCAAAGAGGGTGCTTTGTGTCGATGATGAAGGAAGACCAGTAGAGATCCAGGGTGTACAAAGAAAAGTGTCGTTACAATTTATATCAACTATGAAGGTTAAGCGATGCTTAAGGCAAGGGTGTCAACTTTATGTAGTGGAAGCAGTGAATAGAAGGAAGGGACCCTCATTGGATCAGTACCCGGTATTGTCAGAATTTAAGGATGTTTTTCCGAACGAGTTACCAGGATTACCTCCTGAGAGGGAGCTTGATTTTACTATTGAGCTAAAACCTGGTGCAGAACCAATCTTCAAGACTCCATATCGGATGACAGCATCAGAACTTTGTGAATTGCAAATGCAGTTGAAAGAGTTACTGGACTTAGGGATAATAAGGCCCACTGTCTCACCTTGGGGTGCACCAGTAATTTTTGTAAAGAAGAAGGATGGATCCTTACGACTGTGTATAGACTACAGGGACTTGAACTGTGCTATAGTGAAAAATAGGTACCCGATGTCGCGAATAGATGACCTTTTTGATCAGATGAAAGGAGCAGTGGTATTCTCAAAGATCGATTTGCGATCAGGGTATCATCAGTTAAGGATTAAGGAAGGTGATATCCCAAAAACTACCTTTCGAACTCGGTTTGGACATTACGAGTTTGTTGTAGTACCTTTCAGATTGACCAATGCGCCAGCAGTATTCATGAGCCTCATGAACGGCGTATTCCAGTAGTACTTAGATCGTTTTGTAGAAGTCTTTCTAGATGACATCCTCATCTATTCCAAGAATGAAAGAGAACATGAGGAACACCTACGAGTAGTGTTGTCCTTCCTTAGAGAGAACAAATTATATGGGAAGTTGTCAAAGTGTTCCTTCTTCTAGAAAGAGATCCACTATTTAGGTCATATCATTTCCAGTGAAGGAATCTCTGTGGACCCAGAAAAGGTAAAGGCCATTATAAAGTGGCCAGTGCCAAAAAATGCCCATGAGGTGAGAAGCTTCATGGGGCTAGCAGGTTATTATCGGAGATTTGTGGAGGGATTCTCCAAAATAGCAAAACACATCACCACCTTGCAGCACAAGGGGGTCATGTATGAATGGATAGAAGAGTGTGATAGTGCATTCATTGAGCTTAAGAGGTTACTAACTAGTGCACCAATTCTACGAGCGTCATATATGGAAAAGGACTTCACAGTCTGCACGGATGCCTCGAAGCAAGGGTTGGGGGCCGTGCTAATGTATTATGGAGGAGTGATAGCCTATGCGTCAAGGAAGTTGAAGAAACACGAAGAGTTATACGCGACTCATGATTTAGAATTGGTAGTTGTAATGCTAGCTCTGAAAATTTGGAGGCACTAGCTTGTGGGGCGAAACTTTGAGCTCAAAACGGACCATCAAAGTTTAAAACATCTCTTCACTCAAAGAGATCTGAATGCTAGGCAAAGGCGATGGAATGAGTTTATGAGTGAGTACGATTTTGGTATTTCGTACATCAAGGGAAAGGAAAATGTGGTCGCAGATGCCTTGAGTAGGAGACCACGTATCTTCTCCTTGGTAACCTTAAAGGTCAATCTGAGGGAACATGTGTTGGCACAACTCCAACGAGACAGTTGGTATTTAAAGGTTACTTCAAACCTCCAAAGCGAGAGGCAGTTAGATCCAAAGTATGAAGGATATGGTCTGGAAATAGACGGACTGTTAAGATATCGAGGAAGGATGTACATCCCTAAGAATGAGGATATTCGAAGCATCATACTGAAGGAAGCCCATAGAGAACTTTATTGTGCGCATCCGGGTGTGAAGAAGATGTACGCAGATATAAGGAAACTCTTCTTCTGGGTAGGCATGAAGCGCGATGTAGTCCATTTCATCGCCATGTGCCTAGAATGTCAACAAGTGAAAGTCGATCACCATCACCCGGTAGGCCTCCTACAACCACATGATGTTCCTATGTCCAAGTGGGAAGTCATCTCTATGGATTTTGTTGTGGGGTTGTCGCTCACATCTCATAGACACAATGCCATCCTTGTGATAGTGGATAAGTTAACCAAGAGTGCTCATTTTATTCCGGTTAGAGACACTTATGATGTCACTGATGTGGCACGTGTGTTTGTAAGTGAGGTTATCCGTTTGCACGGGATACCTAAGAAGATCATTTCAGATAGGGACTCAAGATTCACTTCTAGGTTTTGGACAAGTCTGCAGTCAGCGTTGGGGACTCAGTTGAACTTAAGCACAGCTTATCATCCTGAAACAGATGGGAAAACAGAGAGAGTAAATCAATTCATGGAAGACATGCTTAGGATGTATGTAATGGATAATCAAACCCAGTGGGATAAGTACCTACCTTTGGTAGAGTTTGCCTAAAATAACAGTTTTCATAGCTCCATCGGAATGCCACCCTACGAAGCTTTGTATGGGAGGCCATGCAGAACGCCATTGAGTTGGGATAGACTAGAAGACCGAGAAACAGTTGGGCTAGAATTGATTCAAGAAATGGAGGAACATGTGATTCAGATTAGGCGAAGACTAAAGGAAGCATAGGATAGGCAGAAAAGTTATGCGGATGCACACAAGACCGACCGAAGTTATGAAGTGGGAGATCAGGTTTTCATTCGTATCAGGCCTAATAAGAGTACCATATGGTTCAGGAAGGGGACAAAGTTGTCACCTCGATTTATAGGACCATTCAGAATCTAAGAGAAAATTGGACCCGTTGCATATCATCTCGTACTGCCACCCCACTTGCATAAAACTCATAATGTATTTCATGTATCTGTTTTACGTCATTATGTTGCTGATGAATCACATAAACTAAATTGGAATGAATTGCAGGTATCGGACGTGGGAACCCTCACGGTAGAACCATTACGCATATTGGACCGTAGAGTTCGACAGCTCAGGAACCGTCTGGTAGACCAAGTTAAGGTCCAATGGGACAAGTATAGTCCAGAATCTGCTACTTGGGAAGACGCCAAGACACTATGATGAGACTATCCCTCACTTTTTTGACCACCTCGAGAATATGTTTCTCGAAGGTTGGGTGTATGAAACACCACCTTTTTCTTAGACAACCAGGATTACCTGAGGCCTATATACTTTATTTTCTAGTCACATTGAAACTATTAA
>ML791278.1:121025-158448 GCA_009831015.1 Picea engelmannii | reverse complement strand
TCGACGTTCAAGAAACTCATCACCGAAAATATTATTTTACCTTTATTCACCAGTCTCATGTCTCACAGGGCCAATGAGTAGCAAATCCTATATGATAAACCTATATGGGAACAACCAAACAAAATTCATCACATGACCTCCTTATGCTATTTTGGACACAAACACAACTCAACATACATTATACTTGAGCTTCTTTTCTCCTAAACTCTTCCAAAATATTTCTACGATGCAACCATGCCCCTCATTATAGTTTGAATCTATACTTTCCCAACTACCCAGGCCGATAATACTCTTCTCGTTCAACAAGTTATAGAATACATAGAAATGCAAACCTTCAATATTTGTAAAGTAAGCCTTCAATATAGAAAGGAAATAGTAAGACAGTTTCTCTTATTTTTTCCCTCCTGGATATATTTTTTGCATGCTAACTATGTCTCCCAAATTATTTTTCGCAAGTGGAGACCTCTTTTTTTTCTCTCCACGCCCCAATTCAAATCATCTAGATTCCACCATTTGAATGAAAAAATATAAACCCTTGGTGAATTATGTTGCCTATATAATATTTAACCATGGATTCACATCTTCCCTACCCTTTCTCTTAGCAAGTGATACCTTGACATTTGGACCTATAATCTAGTGTTCCTTAACCCTTGAAAATTAAAACACAGCTAGGTATACAAAGAATATAACTGCATATTAACCAGAAACAAGAGATAATAAGATAAAAAAAAATAATGTAAAGATATCCTTGTATATGGATAATGTGAAGAATAATACAATGTTTACTTTCCTCTTAAGGTGGAGCGACCTTCCACTGAGCATATTTCCAAATAAACAACACAAGAAAAACATTACATAGTCTCATATCTATTTACATAGATTTTCCATAAAAAAAAAAACCTAACTATGTGTGGTCCTATCACTAATGGGTACCAACTACCTAGTGTGCCCTATAAAGTGAACTCGTTCACATTGAATAACTATCCATTACTATCCAATGGGCCTTATTCAAAGAGGATTATTGCATACAAAAATTAACTAAATCCTATGTATCCTAAAGTAGGGAGGTTAGGGTATGACCCTAACATGCCCTCCCCTTCTAAAACATCAGTTTCTTCAGGGTTGAAGGTGAGGAAATTGCTTCAATATAATTGCCAGATCCTATGTGGTAAGTTCAAGTGGTGTGTATTTTCAATGGATCAATACTTCACTTATCATATGTTGGCATAATTGACGCTCATTGGCATCCAATACTGCTACTAGTTGAAGCCAAATGCAACCTTCTTCATCAAGTTCTGGTAGGTTGGTTTGCACCTTGCACTTCTATCCCATGACTGTTTTTAGACAATACACATGAAATATTGGATGAATCTTGGAGTGGGTTGGAAGAGCTAGTTTGTAGGCCACTTGTCAAATGTGTTGGATGATCTCATAGGGTCCATATAAATTGGGTGCTAATTTTTTAGGTGTTTTGTCTTGGAGTGATGTTTGTTTCTATGGCTGAAGTCGAATGAACACTTGATCGTCTGGTACAAAAGAACGTTATGAGTGACATTGTTCCACCCTTTTTTCATTATATTTCGATCCATAACCAAATTTTTCTTTAGTATGCAAAGAATGGCTTCTAGTGTGGAGTGTGTAATCCACTTCCTGGACCTTAGAAGCACCTGGTAAATATGAAGTGATTAGCAATGGGATAGCATTTAATTACAAATTGTTGGGTTGGTTTTAACAAACCCAAACCATAGGTGAGTTGGTTGTGGTGAGTTTGTTAAGTTGTTTCATGGTTGTTGGGTTGTGGGTTCCATTCCCACCAACCGCAACCTTTTACCATACATATAAGTTAACCACCCGAAACTTATCACATAGTTAAAAATATGCACGATTTTTTGTGGGAGGGATATATGCTTTTTATAACCATATAATATATAATACAACATATAACTTCCCACATAAACTTTGGTGTTAATCTCCCCTGCACTATGGTGTGGTCATGTGGTATGGTAAGGACCAGAGCTAAGGGTTGAGGGATTAATCCCTTGGCCCTTTAGTGCTCATATACAAAACTTATACCATGTTAATAATATAATTTTCCATATATATGTTAAATACCAAGGTGTGGAGTGTTGATAAGGCGGCCTATGTGAAGACCTTTAGATGGGGTGGTCACAGGTTCAAACCCCTTTGACTCCCAAAATATTCTATATAACCCGCACCATATGGTCCAATGGGAGGTCTCCATGTGGCAGCCTCTCATTGGATCTTTCTAATGCCACTTTTCAACACTTGATGGAGCCACTTGTCATCATGCCATTGAACCACTTATCTGTCATGTGTCAACCTATGGTTGGACCACTTGTCAAACCTTTCCTAGTCGGGTTCCAATTAGGTGCCATGTGTTACCCCTGCAATCGTGACATGTGTCACTTTTTTATTTTCTCTATACTTTGGCCTTTGACCTGGGTTGACTATAACTTTGACCACTCATAATTTTTCCATACGAACTATGTTTGGCGCATCGTTTGCGTCGTTGAAAAGATGACGACGATCTCTACGCATTGATATAATTTTCAAGATGATTTGAAGAATTTGAATTTTGAGCATTTATGAACCATTCTAGACCTCTATGGATATTCTGGATCTTTCTGGACCTCTGTGATCATTACCGGATCCTCCTGGATCATTCTTCCCCATTGGAATACTTTTGGACCTCCAAAATTTTATTCAGCAATTAAGTGAGAGTATATTTACCTCACCCTTCGGATCTCCATCCATTTTTCTTTACTTGGTTTTACCTATTTACGACCAACTCGAAGATATTCCACATCACCTCGTTGTGAAGTTTTGATCCTTCTGTCGAGAATGACATCCTCTTGTAGCTCATCCAACTATTCTGGATAAAAATCATCAACTGTTGGAAATTGAATACTTTCTTCTTCATCCATAATCATAGGAGGCTCATAAAACTTCAAATTTTCAACATTTACCACTAAATACATTTGCATGTAGGATGGTAGATCTAAATGAAAGGAATTAGTACTAATATTCTCTAAGATCTTGAACGGACCATATCGGATTGGCCTTAGAATTTTTCCTTCACGTGTCATTTTATCTTTTTTTATATGTAGCCATACTTTATCACCAACTTCGAACTGACGATCAACACAATGTTTGTCATGCCTTGCCTTATACTTGGATTGGCTCTTCTCCAATTGTTCATGTAGTGCTTGATGTACCTGTTGAATCTTCTGGATGAACCTTTTATCTTTATTTGTATCATCATGTCCATCTTCTTATTTTGATTCACCAAAAAACAATTCCATAGGTGATTTAGGCAAGTACCCCAAACATACTTCAAAAGGATTTTTCTCAGTAGACGAATGCATGGCATGATTATAGGTATGTTGGATATAAGGCAATTGTTCATCCCATAATTTAGGATGCTTGTTGCAGTATCCGCGAAGTAGATGTGCCACTGTTATGTTTACCACCTATGTCTATTCATTTGTATGTGGATTAAAATTTGTGCTCTTGTTCAACTTAGTGTCCACTAGTTCCCATAAATGAGACCAAAAATTTACCAAAAATCGAGTCTCAATATGATATTATAGATGTAGGAAGTCCAAAATGAACCCATACATTTGTAAAGAACATTTTTGTTATCTATTCAGTTGTGACTTTCTTCTTGCATGGAATTAGAATACTTTACCATGGCTATGAAGGTACCAGAAGTGGTGTATATAACCCCAACTTTATGTTGCTAGGATTACTTGTGGCACACATGACACACCCTTTGATATACTTGGAAACTATCTCATTCATCCAAGGCCAATAAAAATACCTTTGTAATTGTACAACTGTCTTACCAACCACGAAATGACCAAATATGAGAGATGTATGAGCTTCTCTAATTACATTGACTCTTTCATCTCTTGGTATACATAATTTTCCAAGATTATATAACAAACTATCATGCACATAATAGTCTGATTGTTGATTTTCATGAGTTAATGCATCATATACTTATTTAAAATCATCATCCCTAGAATATTGTTTTGTGTAACTTTCATTTTCTAAAGGATTATACCTGAGTATTGTAGAGGCATTAATTATTGGCCTTGACAACATATCTACAACCTTGTTATGAATACACTTATTATATTTGATTACCAGATGAAATTGTTGTATAAAACCCATCCACCTGAAGTGTCATGATTGTTATAGTTTGGTTTTTGATTGCAAATAATGTAATGGTTGATGATCTACATGAATGATTGTCTCCTTTCCCATTAAGTAATGCTTCCATTTCTTTACACTTTGTACCAACGCATACAATTCCTTATCATATGTTGCATAGTTAATCACAACTTGAGTGAAAGTCTCGTTGATAAAATATAGGTTTACCTCATTGCATCAAGGTTGCTCCCATGGCATGTACTCTTGCATCGGTTTCAATTTCAAATGGTTGTTGTATATATGGAAATGCCAGAACGAGTGCAGTGCTTATCTTTTCCTTCAATTTCTCGAAGGTTTTTGTTGCTTGCCTCCCCATTTAAAGAC
Organism: Picea engelmannii; assembly: GCA_009831015.1. Taxonomy (NCBI): domain Eukaryota; kingdom Viridiplantae; phylum Streptophyta; class Pinopsida; order Pinales; family Pinaceae; genus Picea; species Picea engelmannii. The sequence goes on along the minus strand of ML791278.1, from coordinate 153,888 downwards.
ATGTTTAGTGCTCATTAATGCATGTAGAGGTGATGTTATGTATGATAAATTAGCAATGCATTTCCTTCAATATTGTATTGCTCCTAAGAAGCTCCTGACTTCGGTGGCAGCAGTTTCCTTGGGCCATTTCACAATGACTTCTACTTTTGCAGTATCTATTTTCAACTGACCATTCCCTACAATGTAACCCAATTATACCAGAGAATTTTTTCCAAATTCACATTTAGATATCTTGATATAGAGCTTTTTATTTTCCAAAAGTTCAAAAACAAATTTGACATGCATCAAATAATCTTCCCATGCTTGGCTAAAGATCAATATAACGTCTAAATAGACAATAACAAAATCATCTATATAGGTTATGAACACATCATTCATCACTCTCATCAAATTTGTTGGTGTGGTACATAACCCAAATGGCATAACCAACCATTCGAACAAGCCTTGCTTGGTCTTGAAAGCATTTTTACATATGTCACCTTATGCAATTCTAATTTGATGGTAACCACTTCGCAAGTCCAACTTAGTGAAATACTTATCATCATCCAATGTATATGTGTATTTAAAATACTTAGTGAAATATATGTGTATATACACTATACACATATACACATATACCAAGTCATATACTTTATCTTCGAAATAAAATGATCACTTGACGGTTTTGTAACTAAATGTGAAATACTTATATAGCCAATTCCACTTTAATGATAAATGACTTGCAAATAAATGAACTTGAAATGAACAACAATCATATAATTGCATACACAAGTTGGAGAAAATCAGAGTTCACCCAATTTGGGCTACCTCTTTGGGTCCACTTCCAATAGAGACTTATTTTATTAATGCTCAAATGCTTGTGTTTTACAATGACATTTTTACATGTTGCTCAAATGTAGAAACATAGTGCACCATTGAGTTCCTAGAGAAAAATCATGCAAAAATGATATAAAATACTTGAAATTTCGTCAAGGTGACACCTGACACACTTTGCGGTGTAGCCTCGTACCCTTCGTACTATTGGCATGCTTTATGAGACTAAAATATCTGCATAAATGTGTTCTTCTTCCTTGAGGTGTATTCCCATTAAATAGGACGCCCCTCTAACCAAGTCCTGAAAGTTTGGGATAGCATTTAATTACAAATTGTTGGGTTGGTTTTAACAAACCCAGACCATAGGTGAGTTGGTTGTGGTGAGTTTGGTAAGTTGTTGCATGGTTGTTGGGTCGTGTGTTCTATTCCCATCGACTGCAACCTTTTACTATATATATAATTTAATCACCTAAAACTTTAGCACATAGTTAAAACTTCGCAAGATTTTTGTGGGACGGATATATGGTTTTTATAACCATATAATATATAATACAACATGTAATTTCCTACACAAACTTTGGTGTTAAGGTCCCCCGCGCTATGGTGTGGTCATGTGGTATGCCAAGGACTAGGGCTAAGGATTGAGGGATTAATCCATCGGCCCTTTAGCGCTCATATACAAAAATTATACTATGTTAATGATATAATTTTCCACATATATGTTAAATACCAAGGTGTGGCACGTTGGTAAGGTGGCCTATGTGAATACCTTTATATGGGGAGGTCACGGGTTCAAACCCCATCGACTCCCCAAATATTCTATATAACCTAGACCATATGGGCCAATGGGAGGTCACCATGTGGCGACCTCTCATTGGCTCTTTCCAATGCCACTTGTCAACACTTGATTGAAGCCACTTGTCAACACTTGATGGAGCCACTTGTCATCATGCAGTTGAACCACGTGTCAACCTGTGGTTGGGCCACTTGTTAAACCTTGCCCAGTCATATTCCAATTAGGTGTCACGTGTTACCCCTATAATGGTGACATGTGTCACCTTTTTATTTTCTTTGTACTTTGACCTAGCTTGACCGGAACTTTGACCGCTCATAACTTTTTCATACAAACTATGTTTGATGCGTCATTTGCGTCATTGGAAATATGAAGACGACCTCTACACATTGATAGAATTTTAGGGACTATTTGAATCATTTGAATTTTAATCATTTTTAAACCATTGTGGACCTCTATGGATATTCCGGATCTTTCTGGACCTCTGTGATCATTCATGGATCCTCCTGGATCAATTGCCACCATTACTAATGTTCAACATCCAAATATAATACCCTCACATTTAATTTGTGTAGTTCATTAGTAAAAAGCCATGGAGAGAGAAATAATGTTCCATTTGGGTAACCCACCCTAACCCATAAAAAAATCATGTCAATTTTTGGAAAATGGTGGCATGAATTGTGATCCTAAAAGTGTGGGTGGTGATTATCATGAAACATGTGTGTATCTTGTATTTAAGAGCAATAAATTCCTCTTTGGTTGGATCATTGTTTGGATCTCCTACCTTGATATTCAAGCAGTCACCGAATAGTTTCAAGATGCCATGATATTTCTTCATTGTTTCTTGCACAACTTCAAGTGTAGACTATATGTTAGCCACTTTGCCTTCTAGCTATAAGCATTGAGTAGGTTGGATCTATTGTTGGTTTTGAGTTGGTGGGGCTTGGTGTTGATTCTCCAAGTTGGCCATGTTGTGAGTTTGAACCATGGGACCACCAAATATTTTGGGGAAGTGTTATTCTCAACTTATCTCACTACAACTAGTAGCTTGAAAGGAATCTTTCAATGAAATGTGAGTTTGCTTGGCAGTCATGTGAGTTTTCTCGGCAGTCATTGGTGTATTTAGGGTACATAATCAGTGGAGGGGAACTCAAGATAGATCCTGTGAATATGAAATCCATCATCAAGTGGCTAGTTCCTATTAATTTTATTGAATTTAGGATCTTTTTTGGGGCAACATAGTACCTATAGAAGTTTAGTAATTATGTCATTCCATTCCATAAAATCTAGTGGTAAGAGTTTCCAATGAGGAAAGAATCAACATAAATGTTTCGATGATATGAAACAAAAGATTATTTGAGCACCATTCCTTGCATTTTCCAACTTGTAAAATCCATTCAACTTGGAGACAAATGCTAGTGGATATGCTATGGGAGCAATATTGATGTAGGGAGGTAAGTTGGTATGTTATCATTATGAGATGTTTCATGGGGGAGTCTTGAACTACCCTACATGTGATAAGGAATTATATGCCATGGTTCAAGTTGTTAAGAAGAGGAAACATTGTTTGATGGGAAAGGAAACCATTATCCACACTGATCACTAGTCGTTGCAGTATTTACAGGCCTAGAGTAAGCTTCAACAAAATAGACATTACAAGTGGGATGGGATTTTTTCAACAATTTAATCTAGTCATGAAGTATAAGAAGGGAAGAAATAATAAGTTGGTAGACATGATTTCAAGTCCATCCACATCCAATATCATAGCTTTGGGAACTCTTATGCACATGGATCATTTTACCCATGAATATGTATACAAATATGCATACATAGAAGATGAGGAATTTAAAGAGGTGTTTCAACAACTAAGAGCCAAATTCGTGTAGAGGAAGGTGAAGTAAGTTTGGTTATCATGTCCAAAATGGTTTTCTATACAATATATACAACTTTGTGCTCTTGAAGTTGAAATATTGTGACTTATTAGAGAGGATCACTCCTCTAAGGTTGCAGTACATTTTGGTGTTGGGAAGACAATTGCCAACTTACAAAGGTATATGTATTGACTCAAAACCCAAGAATATGTATCTTGGTATATTAGAGGATGCATAATTTTTTGTACCAACATACCCAATAATAGAAAGTAAGCTTTGTACCATCCCTTACCTATACCCACTCAACCTTGGGAAAGCATTTCAATGGATTTTATGGGTGGTTTTCCAACAACCAGGAAGGGATGTGAATATCTATTTGTGGTAGTTGACAGGTTCAGTAAGATGTGCATTCTTATTCCTTGTAAAAATACCATCAAAGGATAAGAAGCAACAAACATGTTCTTTGACTAGGTCTGGGTGCACTTTGGGATACCAAGGAGCATTATGTCAAATAGGGGTACCAGATTTCTCAATTCCTTTTGGACTACACTTTTGGAGAAGATGGAAACAAATTTGAAGAGATATACATCATTCCATCCACAAACGAATGGGAAGATAGAAGTAGCCAATAGGACATTGGTACAACTTTTGATGGGTTACAATCATAAGCATTCAAATATATGGGATGAAAATTTTATCTACATTCAACACCCTAATAACAGAGCAGACCATACTTCTACCAGTAAGTCCCCTTTTGAAACTAGCTTTGGGTATTCTCCACCTTCACCCTTGGATGTTTTCTATGGAAAAAAAGGAGGAGTGAGGGAAGACATCATAGGAGAAGCACTAAAAGAAAAGAATTATGTTGAATATTAGGCAAATCTATTTGCAAGTACACGAGACGTTGAAGAATTCACAGGAAATGTACAAGGCAAGACATGATCAAAACATAACTGATAAAACATTTAAAGTGGTAGATAGGGTTTGGGTTTAGTTAAACAATGAAAGACTATAGGGTAATAGTAATAATATCAAGGATTAGAGGTATGGTCCTTTTGAGGTATTAGATAATGTGGGTGATAACATGTACATACTCAATCTACCCCAATATATGTGCAACTACTCCATAGTAAATATGGAGAATATGAAACTCTATGAGCCTTTCATGTTGCATCAAGAAACTGAGTAGGTCCTACCTACCATAGAGGAATTATTTCTACAAGATTAGTTAGAGTTGATAGAATATACAATTATGCAAAAGAAATCCATAACTACTAGATAGAGGCAGCATGGTCTTTAGTAGATTGGGTTGAAAGGACAACTTCTAGGCAAGGAAAAACGGTACTTCGGGGAGAAGGTAGAGGGAAAATGGGGACCAAAATCCTCCCAAAACGAGGAGATATGACTTGGATTAGATCATTATATAATTTTTCATTTATCTTGGTACTTTCTAGGTGGAAAAAATGGAGGAATTGACTTGCAGGGCCCATTTTTGTGGCAGGTCTCAATTTGGCGATTTTGGATCTAAAATCTTCTAAATCCATTTTGAGGCATCGAATATCATTTTTGGGGGTCAAAAATTTGCAGGCATAGTTCCTATCCCCTTGATATTGTTCTACACACTAAGACCTTTCCAAGGGTGTTAAAATCACCTCAATCAAAGCTCGTATGCGCAAGTTATGCCCCATGCAAGTTGACCACCATGGTACCAAGTGGATGCCACATTATCATGTGTTACACATATGGGGATAGTGATGTGGAACTTTTAAGAAGATTATAGAATGTTCAAAACCATAATTATGACGGTCGAGGATGCAAAAACCCTAACCCTAGACGACGATCAGGCTATGTTAAATATTGGGCCGCTAGGAGGAGAAAAGGTTCCATTCTTTAGCATTGTACTTGTTTTGTAGTTGAGCATAGCATATGGAGTGGTATTTTGAGAGCATAACAGAGAAGGTAGGAGATTCTGTAGCATTTGTTTAGGCCATGGTGTCAAAGACAACTCCATATTGAGTGCCATTTTCTTTGTACTTGCTTTTCATAACTGAAGAAAAGAGAGTAGAGCATAGGCGTTACCTTCTAACTGGTTTTTCTCCCCTATCGAGTTCCACGGGATACATCTTATGTTGATTTGTGTTGATTTGTGTTTGTCTTGTGTTCATATAAATATAAGTAAATGATATATCTAAGAATATGAACCCCGTTATTCTATGGATTACAAGAACAATTAATTCTCACAACACAACATGAGATGTAGGGTTTCATGAGCCTATCAACCTATTATATCATGTTGATTAATGGTTATTTATGTTGCACCTTGTTTAAAGTGTCATTATGTTTAATATTTGCAAACTCAAATTCCTTTGGTCTTAAGATCTTTTGATACTAGAACATCAAAGTAGATGGTAATCAATATCTAATGTTCGACAACACAGGTATTCCAATAGAGGACGAAAACCTTCAGTAACCACTCACATAACCAGATCAAAGATCAACACGCCAATGTTTTCACGTGGTAAAACCCCTACGGGGAAACATCCACGTCCCTAGCCAATGCAGACACTTGGAGCAGTTTATTAATGAAAAAGAAAAATATTACAAAGAGATTTTACAATAGAGTTTCTCACAATCGATCATCGGCAAATGACCATCCATGATATTTAAATAGAGATCATGGACCAATCGGGTGTTAAGCCACAGATCAATGGTCGTTAATATTAAGGAGAGTATGAACCGTCGGATCACTCTATGTCGAGAACATATCGTGACCGTCGGATTTCCTAACTACAAATGCATACTAATGCATACTAAAGAAACACACTAAGAAACACACTTTTACCTAATGACACATTAGACCAAGTAGATCTTAACTGACTCCTAAGTGTATAAATATCCTAACATCCCCCCTTAAGAACAACTTGGGATATGATTGAAGGATTTACAATAGTGACACAATAGGGTAAGGAAGGAGGCATTAGAGCCTATCCCCCCTTAATGACAACTTCCTAAACTCCTAACATAGATCGAAGTTCGGAAAAAATCGCTTTTGTAAGAGACTTTGTGAAAATGTCTGCAACTTGATCTTTTGTAGGGAAAAGAGCACTTTAATAACTTGATCATGAATGAGATTTCTGATTAAGTGCATGTGTAGCTCGATGTGTTTTCTATGTTGTTGTTGAACTGGGCCTTTGGTGAGCTTGATGGTACTCTGATTTTCACACCAAAGGTTGGTCGGATGCTGCTCCTGGAATCCAAACTCTGAAAGGATATGTCGAAGCCACAAGGCTTCCTGACTTGCATTTACCATTGCTCAGTACTCTGCTTCTACTGAAGAAAGTGCAATAGCATGTTGTTTCTTACAAGCCCAAGTGACAAGTCGTGAACCAAGGCTAAAAACATAACATTGAGTAGACTTTCGATCATCAGGGTCTTCGGCCCAATCTGAATCAGTGAAACCAACCAATAAAGGAGTCCCCCCTAAATTGTAATGTATCCTGAATTGAACTGTACCACCGGCATAACGAAGTATCCTTTTAGTTGCTTTCCAATGGATTTCATGGGGTGTTTGCATATACCGGGCAACAAGACCAATAGCAAAGCAAAGATCGGGATGGGTATGAGTCAAGTATAAGAGGCTACCAACTAACTAATGGTACAAGGTGGCATCAACTTTGAGAGAAGTACAAGTGACAGTAAGCTTGACTCCATATTGGAAGGGAGAAGGGGTTGGTTTACAATCATCCATGTGAAAGCGACAAAGAAGGTCACAAGTGTACTTAGACTGGGAAATAAAAATTCCTTCATTGGTTTGCAAAACTTGGAGGCCAAGGAAATAGTTCAAAAATCCTAAGTCTGTCATTTAAAATTTCTTCTTAAGGTTGGTTTTCACATGGTTTAAAAGTTTTGAGTCACTACCAGTAAGGATAAGGTCATCAACATAAAGGACAAGGATTATGAGATGGCTTCCTACTTTCTTGGTATAGACATTAGGATCATAATGGCATCTAGAGAATCCAGTGGCAATAAGAAAGATGTCCATTTTGGCATACCAAGCTCGGGGAGCTTGCTTTAGATCATAAAGAGATTTCTTAAGGCGACAAATAAGGCAAGAGTCATTCTGGACATAGCCAAGAGGTTGTTCCATGTAGATTTCTTCTTGCAAATCTCTATGCAAGAAGGTGGATTTAACATCCATCTGATGGACCTCCCATTTATGTGAGGCAACAAGGGAAAGAACAAGGTGGATGGAATTCATTTTGGCTATAGGGGAAAAGGTTTCAATATAGTCAATTCCTTCAACTTGGGAAAATACTTTAGCAACTAACTAAGCCTTGTGTCTTTCAACACTTCCATCTGATGCATACTTAGTTCTGTAGACCCATTTACATCTGACAATTTTTCTTCCTTTTGGAAGAAGTACAAGATCCCAAGTATCGTTTTCCATTAAAGAACGATACTCTTCATTCATTGTTGTATCCCAATCTGGATGACCTGAAGCTTCTGCAAATGCCTCTGGATCATGAGTTTCTGAAACTTGAGCCAAAAGAGAAGAGGCTCGCTGGAACTATGAACGTGTTTGATGTTGATCTGAAGGATCACTGACAAGATCACTAGTTGTTTCTCATGTTGAACGGACCCATCTAGGAAGCGGTGGAGTTGGTGATGGTTCAAGTTCAAAGGACTCATTTGGAGGAAGGTGAGCATGTGGAGGTGGATTTTCATCTTCACTGTCATCATCTGAAGAAGAAACTAGAATAGAATAAGGCATAAACGTCGAAGATGGCTCACAGGCCGAAGAAGGCACAACCGTCGAATTAGGCTCGCTGGCCAAAGAAGGCAAAAACGTCGAATTAGGATCGTGGGCCAAGATATTTTCATCAAATTTAACATCTCTTCTAATAATAATTTCATTAAAATGTGGTTGAAGAGGTATGTAACCTTTGACATCTTCAGAATAACCAACAAATACACACTTCTCACTTTTAGGCTCCAATGTTTTCCTTTTCTCATCAGGAATGTGAGCCCATGTTATAATTCCAAATACACGGAAGTGACTTACATCTAGTTTAATTTTAGTCCAATCTTCTTCCGGTGTTATATTTTTAAGAGCCTTTGTGGTAGTATGATTTACTATGTAATTTGCATAGTTGATTTCTTCCGCCCAATATTTTAGACTTAATCCCTTAGATTGGATCATACAATTAGCCATTTCTTTTAATGTATGGTTCTTTCTCTCAGCAACACCATTTTGTTGTGGTGTATATGGAACAATGTGTTGCATTTGGATGCCATGTGTAGTGCAGTAACTTGTAAAATTATTGTTCACATATTCACCTCCATTATCTGTTATTAACCTTTGAATTTGATGTCCAGATTGTTTTTCTACAAGGGCCTTGTAGGCCAAAAACTTCGCTCTTAAGTTTTAAGAAGTAAACCCAAGTACGTCTGGAAAAGTCATCAATGAAAGTTAAGAAATACTTGCACCCATAAAAATAAGGAGAAGAGAGTGGACTAGACAAATCATTGTGAACAAGCTACAAAGGGCCCGAGGCATGCCAAGAGGCATGTTTTTTCAAAACTGTCCTGATGACGTTTGCCAAGAACACAACCGGCACAAACACCATCTCTGCATGAAACAAGAGGAATACTAGTCACCATCTGTTGATTACATAATTGTTGCAATGAGCGGTAGTTTAGATGACCAAACTGCTCATGCCAAAGTTTGCTCAAGTCATCGTTATGAGCAACGAAAACTAATGAAAAAGATGATGACCCAAAGTTGTCAAACTTGTACAACCTGGTAATATCATCAACAATTCCAGTTGCAAGAATATGCTTAGGATCTTTTACATCCTTGATTACAACTTGGTGAGGTGAAAAATCTATGGTTTTACCTTCACCTGAATGAGTGATTTGATATACTGATAGAAGGTTACAAGAAAGACTTGGAACACATAATACATCATTGAAATGACCATTTTCTACTTGAATTGTTCCAGATCCTTCAACACTGAGAGATCCATCATCACCAACAAATATTTTCTTGGTGTTACATTCATTTAGAGTAGAAAATATGTCTTTATCCTTATTCATATGATAAGATGCTCCAGAATCAATAAGCCACTCATCAGATGTAGAAGTAGAAGTTGTATTGAAGGAGAAACCAGAAGTCGAAAGTGCATGTACATGAGAAGAAGAAGTAGTAGAATCAATATTGATTTTGTGCTTCTTCATCGTTGCTTCTAAAGTTTCCATCTTCTTGAAACATTTGGACTCATCATGACCATCTTTATCACAAAAGTTGCAATGTTTGTCAGTCTTCTTATTTTTATATTTTGCTCCTTTGTCTCCATTAGGAGCAGAAGTTATCTGAGTGGGTTTGGAACCCTTATATTCCTTGTTTTTGTGGCGAGGATGTTGCTTCTTGGGATTCTTGGGTTTATTTTTCTGATGGACAACTAAGGCTTTGTTAGAGGTACCTGCAGTGTTGATCACTCCAAGTTGTACTAGATTATCTTTCTCTCTAATCAAAGCATCACAAAAATTCTCAAGACTGGGTTTTTGATACGCTGCCCCTAGAGCCTCTTCAATGGCATAAAAGGTAGATACAAACACAAAATATGCACTACCTAGCTTAGAAAGAATAAGATAGATGAAACGATCTTCATATATCTTTATCTTACATTATTTACATAAAGTTATGAGTGTTTTAAACCTAGATAGATAGTCCTCAATGCAAGAAAAATTACTTGGACTTAAAGTTAGTACTTGATTTTCTAACTGTTGTGCTCGAATAATATTGTGTTTACCAAACACAGATTCAATCTTTTCCCAAGCTTCTTTGGGTTTATCAATTGATTGAAGGTGGAACATTAAATCATGAGAGATTGGCATTCTGATTAATCTACGTGCTTTGTCATTCCTATTATGCCATTTTGTTTTCTTATCAGCATTAGTGGGTGTTGTTTCCTTTTTCAAGGTAATCTGGTACAAGCCTTTACTTTTTAATAAATCATTCAAATGGGATTTCCATTAGAAGTAATTGGTGCTAGTAAGTAAGAGATTACTTATAGAATCCATATTAAATATCCAAATAATATGGATTTAAAAACTGAAACTGATGATCTGAATGGAAAGATCTTGAAAAGTTATGCAGTTTTAAAAAAAAATGGCACTTAAAATGAACTTCGGATGTGAGAGTTATGCCCTTTTTTTAAAAAGGCATAAATGATAATCAAAGGACCACATGGTGGTGTAAGTTGTTTTATGAAGTGACCCACTTTTATAAAGAGAAGTGGGGATCACTTTTGCAATGAAGTTACTTCATGAAAAATAAATAACTCTAAAATAAAATATTAAAACTGCTTATAATGATTCATTTTTATACTTGAAGTGAAAAACACTTTACAATTTTAGCGTGAACTTTTTCAAAAAAAGTAACAATAGAGAGACTTGAACTCAAGACCTCTTACTTAATAAGGCAACTTTTAACCAAATGGGCTAGAAAAACATACTGTATTGTTTTGCAAGAGGACTTTTGTTGTTGTTGTTGTTGTTGTTTTTGTTGGAGAGCGTGCTCAAAAAAAGCTCTTTTTTCACACAAGAAAAAAACTTCGCTTCTTGATGACAACAAGGGTTAGATCTTGGTTAACTTACCCGGAAGATGCACATTTTTCTATCTGTTTCTGATTTGTCGAGATCGCACAGGGCACGGAGAAAAGAGCATATGCAGATCTAAAAGAGTAGCAACCCGGAAACAAATAATATCAAACCAAAATAATACTTTGCAAAAATTTTAAAAATGTGTATTCAGGCTTTATACCTCCGGATCCGATTGTAATGGTCGTATCTTGGGCAAACGAAAACCTTTTCGAGTGAAATGAAAAGTGTTCCTAAGTGAAACGAATGCTCTGAAAGAAATGGAACGGTCCTCTTGGCCCAGAAATGTACATAAATGACATAAAATGGAGATGAGACAACTCGGCTTCACAATCTCGATCTACAATAGGAGAAGGTCTTCAAATACGCTTTGATACCATGTTCGACAACACAGGTATTCCAATCGAGGACGAACACCTTCAGTAAACACTCACATAACTAGATCAAAGATCAACACACCGATGTTTTCACATGGTAAAACCCCTACGGGAAAACATCCACGGCCCCAGCCAACGCGGTCACTTGGAGCAGTTTATTAATGCAAAAGAAAAATATTACAGAGATATTTTACAAGAGAGTTTCTCACAATCGATCATCGACAAATGACCCTCCATGCTCTTTAAATAGAGATCATAGACCAATCGGGTGTTAAGCCACGAATCAATGGTCGTTAAGATCGAAAAGAGTATGAACTGTCGGATCACTCTGTGTTGGGAACATATCATAACCGTCGGATTTCCTAACTACAAATGCATACTGATGAATACTAAAGAAGCACACTAAGAAACACACTTTTACATAACAACACATTAGACCAAGTAGATCTTAACTAACTCCTAAGTGTCTAAATATCCTAACATCTAACACCCAAAAAAATTAAACTGTTTTGATACAATGTGTCATATTCACTTATTTATTTAGAATATAAAGAATTTATTTGTGAGCACTAACATGTTTAAAACATGTACTCATTACTGACATAAATATAACACATGTAAATATCACTTTTTTTATTCCATGTCTTATGGACAATAAAATAAAATAATTGTTATATACTATGACATATGAATATGTGTCTAACAAACCAAACAATTTTGACAATGTGTAAAATTTTAAATTCGCAAACCATACATGCATTATATGCATTATGTATAATGCATTATGTTTGGATCAATATCACAACCATACATGTATTATGAATTTGCAATACAGTAGACTATATAAAAAAAAAAAAACAATTTCTATGAATCTATAAATCCCTAAATCACACACATTCTTTTATAATAATGTTTCTATAACAATCAAAACCAAGAGCAATAAAGATTAATTATTTATTAATTACATTCTTTTATAATAATATTCTTATAATAATCAAAACCAAAAACAATAAAAATTAATTACTTATCAATTACACATAGATTGACAAAAAAAAATTTAACTATTCCAAAGAATACGCATTCGACCAATCTTTGCATTCATGGTATATATAACATTAAAGTATAGACAGTGGTGATTAGTTGTTTTTTATCCAATTCTCAAAGCCTTCCCTTCCAATGAGTTAAGACACCTTTAACATATACTTCAACGCATATATTGGCATATATGGTCATGTGTATGGAAACCAAAATTAGCCTACAAATTTCTACTAATAATACTTTTCATTTCATATATTAAATGATTGAATCTACGTTATACATAATTGAAATACGAATAAGGGTTACATGGCTTGGGTTTACAATCCAACTATGTTTATAATCCATACACACTCTTTGAATTTTGGTAAAGATGCTTTAAATATGATTATTAGTCCTTGTACTTTGGCTGGTAGGGACTAATAGTAATCGATTTTCAGCTTTTCAATTAAATTGACACAGAAGCCAATGTTTTATAACAGTTTTAACCAAAGTTTTTCGCAAAGCATGCAAGTCAGGTGGTTCATTAGTCTAAGTTTTAAATTTGACTTTTTATTTGGCCTCTTCCCGAGGTAGAGGGCAAAATAGCTTAGTTTATCAACAAGTTTATAACTTAGTTTATATGCTCGTTTTTCTGAAACCAAGTAATGCTAGAAATGTTCTAGCATTACTTCTTAACACTTATTGTTTGCTACAATCCATTTACTGTTTGTTATTCAGTGGATGCACCGCTGTCATTTACAACACCACAGCTTCCATTTACAACACCATGCAAAACTACACGATCCCATTCCAACACTATATCCCATTCCAGCACTATAGTTGTTCCCACAGTCAGCCCTCACGAGAGAAAACTTCACGCTCGGCCCTCACTAGAGAAAGCTTCACACTCGGCCCTCACCAGAGAAAGCTTCTTCTATCAACTGCTTGTTCCCACACTCTGCCCTCACCAGAGAAAGCTTGATGCTCAACCCTCATGAGAGAAAGATTCGTCTATCAACTGCTCTTAATCATGAAGATAATATGGACAATGACTGCCTGAACATACTAGGTATTTTAACAATTTTATCATTTTTTTGGTAAGAAAATGACTCTTAAGCAGTAAAATTAGAAGAATGTTGTTTTACCATTTTGTAATCATCTATCATTGTTTGGCATTTGAAAGGATTTAGAAGCAGGCTGGAAACAAACCGGAGGAGTCGCATCCAAGCAACCCGGCACACACGAACATTTGTGGTGATTAATATAAATTGAAGCAGTCGGTATATACTACCGTATTGTTGTTTAATGGTAGTTGTTAGCGGATCGCCTGAACATACCAGGTATTTTATCAATTCACTATATCTAGTCAGGTTGTTCATACCCTCTTACTTTGGCGTCCCTCGCTTCTAGTAATTTTCGAGCAGCCAAACTTCTTTGGATTTTAACTTATCCATCCATCTGTTCAGCTCTCCATAAATGATATACAACTGAAACCCTTTGACCACAAATACCGAGCTCCCTGGTGTGATGAAATGGGAATAAAAAAGGGCCCCTGGACACATAAAGAAGATCAAATACTTATCTCTTATATCAAAAAGCATGGCCATGGAAAGTGGCTTGAACTGTCAAAACAAGCAGGTATGTAATGCGCCCCAACTGTGTGTATAATGCGTTGATATTTTAAAGGATTTGTGAGTATTAACTAATTTAATCGTATATTTTCATAGGACTTATGCGCTACGGGAAGAGTTGTCGACTACGGTGGACAAACTATCTGAGACAAGACATAAAACATGGGAACTTTAGTCTCAAGGAGGAGAAGACTAAAGTTGATTTCCAAATAGAATTTATAAGGTGCTCTCTAGGCAGAGAAGGTCATTAGAATATTTGTTTTTCAATGGCATAAACATGATAAAAATTGTAGTTGTGACCAAGAAAAAACTTATTTTTTTCTTTTTATTTATGTTTATATTTTATTTTTAGTTTTTAGATGAAAGATCAAGTTAATTTTAACTTTTATCTGTACAGAACAGATATGGCTAGGAGCTAAGCGGTTTAGCTAACTGATCTGTAGGAAACCCTAAATACCTTTGATGCCAAATGGGCCTATGACCAGCCTCATACCTTGAACAATTTTATCATTTTGTTTGTAATAAAATTACTCTTAAGCAGTAAAATTAGAAGAATGTTGTTTTACCATTTTGTAATCATCTATCATTGCTTGGTATTTGAACGTATTTAGAAGCAGGTTGGAAACAAACCGGAGTAGCCACTTCCAAGCAACCCTGCACACACGAACATGGCCTTTAATCTAAAACATATGTAGAGGAGGTATAGAATATGACATAACTTACTTTAAGTTAATGAACGAAAATGAAGTTTCTAAGATGACGAATTCCTTCCTTTCTTCTTGGACAGGACAGTAGAATCAAAATGCAAAAAAATTCAAATTACAGCAGAATCAAAATGCAGTGACGGTTAAAATTTCATCTTACAGCTCCTCCTCTGCCTGCTCCTCAGGATCAACTTGATTTCTGCTAAAAGATCTTGCCTCCGTAAGTTTTTTAAGCGGGATTCGAAATTGGTTGTCATTTTTGTGTAACATTTAAGTTTTTGTAAAATTTCAGCCTCCTCCTGCTCGAGATCCACAAGAGTTATATTTCCATGCCAAATGTAGCGAGCTCGACCATCTCCAACATGCAGGATGCATGATCTAACTAATAAATATCATGTGTTATCAATGTAATTATATTGAATTTCCACCGTGATGAATAACAATCGATTTATGCTACGCAGTGACCCTGTGTGGTCTCAGATTTGTTGAAGCGAACATGTGTAATTTTTTACCGATGATTGTGAAGGTATTGGGAATAAGTACTTCCCAAGGTCGAATATAGTCACGGGCACGTCACGACACCATATTGAGATTATCAACTTGGTAAGCTTTGTCATTTTAGCATTGACACGTGGACTATAGTTACAAAAATGATATTTGGGTTTCGTCTGCATAAAAATTAAATCATAAATAAACATGTCCTTTTAAATGCAACTCTTTCTCGGGTTTATTAAATGAGTTAAGGTTATGAATGTTAGACCTAATTACCATAAATTATAATTCATCTACCCTCCATTCCCAAGTCAACACTATTAGAAAGAACCAATCGTTAAGAGCACAAGATGTCCATCATGGCACCAGGAAATGAGAAATCGTCAATTCGATGTCTCTCACGCTACATACTACTTGATATAAAAATGATCGATTTCCAGACAAATTCTAAAATTCAAACAGGTAGTAAATGTATGGTGGGACACATAAATAATAAAGTCCTCATGGTTTTCGTCTGCAATAACCATGACATGTGAAGAAGAAAGAGGGAAGGTCGGGTTGTTGGTTCCTCCTGTTGAAAAAAGTTCACTGTAATTGGTCAAGGAGTTCCTAAAGAAATTTTAGAATGACAAAATGCACTCTAGAGTCTTAACCCTTACATTCATAGAGCCCCTAAGAAACAGTCACGTCATGAAATGTTCAACTCTGTCTCCGTGAAAGGTTCTAGAGTGCTCTACTCCTTTATAGTTTGAAGCAGTTATCATGTTCCACCGCTAACAATCACCTACATGTAATCCTCTATGGAGGCAAACAATATCAAGCATGTTACACAGCTGAATCTGAATCCAATGCGACATAGATAAAGTGTAACAAATATGCTTTACACATTAACGAAGTCCCTTCAAAAGGAAACACAAAAGGTTGGAATAAAACTTCATATTGGAAAATTTAGTATGGTTTCATAAAAAAATGTTGTTACAGATGACAAATAAGGATTTTCAGTTATAAGAAACAGGTAACTAGTACCTTCATTTTCCAAACAATTTCTAGAATTTGCAAGAAACCTGACAAAGTTCCTCCCTTACTAGGATAACACCATGCAAAATAGAATTGTCAAGAGGAAACTTGGTAGATACATGCACAAACAAACTTAGTTAATGAAGAACTAAGGGACAAACTTGTGATCCAAATATCAACAGAGACAATACATCAAGCATAAAGGGTACAATACATATGTTTTCTGGGCACTAATAAAGTTTAGGGTTGAAATTTAACTCTAAGTTTATTAAGCACCCACATTCTTGGAAAAGGCTTGTGAGGTCTGCCACAAGTGCTTGTGAATTTTCAATCGCCATGGTCTATACAACAACGATTTAGTTCATAGTGGTCTTGATGACCCAGGTATCTAGACAACAAGTGACTTCTAACTTAATAACATATTATCTGTATTTCACAAGCCATTGGGTTGAATACTATAAAAATGCACACATAGTGGTGGGTTACACACTCCATAAAAAAATATATGTACATGGAGTGCAAACCAGAGGACGAATTGATTTCTCCGGAAGCATCAAACGAATCTGGTACGCCAGGTATAACTGATACCTAAATAATTTTGAAGCAGAGAAGATAGGATGGTGCCATGCAGATTCATTGATACGGGACCAAAACTAAGACTAAGGAAGCGTCATTCTCAAAACCAAAACCAGTTCGTCTTTGGAGCTTCCAGCCTTCGAGAGGGGAGGCAATACCAGGGAGAGCGTAAATATTCTTGTATCTAAGTTCAAAGCTATGAACGACAAGTATAGTTCCAGGTGAACTATATTTTAGACAATATTTTGGCAAAACGTAGATAAGATGTCACCCGTCGGACCAGGGCAAGACATTCACTGAACCAACGCTCTCAAAAACGTAAATGAGTTGGATCATATTACATGCAGAAGCTCCGGTATTGTTGACTTTGGTGTTGGTCCACTATGTGGCGTATTGAATTAATTAATATAGATCCCTCCTACATGGGTAACCTGTCGCGCCTTGCCTTGTTGGGTTTACTCCTACCCTCCAGAAAAAGATTCCCTACATCATATGCAAATTCCCTTGTGAGATTCTAGAGAGATTCGTTGTTCAAATGTGAATTTCCCTCCTCGCCCTCCTCTACTTACCGATTCTACTGCCTTACCTCCTAACAGCCTTGAGTTAGGTTTAGTGGATCAAACCTACGGAGCCCCGAGCTATCCATATCGTGAACCATCCGAGCGACCCATGAAGCCTTTTATCTGGGTCTACTTTTGCTTCCATCACTACAGGTGGTTCTAGATAAGGATCTGGGCGGGGTGATAGTTGTCGAACAGACGTTGGGTCTTTTTGATCTCAACCTATCACCAGTGGTTATGGATCTTATTCACCTGGAACTAAATCTGCCCCTGGAACTAGGTCAACTTGATCTCGATCTACTAGATATGTAATTGGTTCAACTACTAGGTAAACTCCAACCACTGGTTCAAATACAATTGATTCAGAATCAATAGGATTTTGAACTAAAGAATCTGTCTCCGGGTGAGGTGATGGTTTTCGAACTGGCTCGTATGCTTATGTTAGTGGTGGTGACTCCGGTGTTGGTGCGTATGATGGTGGATCTACTGTTGAAACCACTGATGCCTATATTGCTTGATTTTCTATTGGTGATGGTATTGCAATCTTTGTTGTTGTCTTATATATTAAACTAATGCATATGATATTAAACTAATCCAAATGCTAAGGAATGGAAACTTTGGATATTACTACATCTATTTGTCATTTTCGTTGATATTAATGGCTGGAAACAACAAACTCCTCTACCTTCTAGACAGAGACTTGTTGCTCTGCAACCTGCCTTGTTTGAAATATAAACACTAACACATAAAATGATGAAATGCATAACTTTGAATGTAAAGTATGAAATAGAACTAGTAGAATGCGTGGTAAATAACAAAAGTGTTACATGTAGATAAGATCGATTGCCAAACAAATATATGAAAACATACCAAATCAATATAAATGCTTTAAGAGACAAAACAAATAAACCTAATAGTGCATATAATAAAGATATATATAAAGACTTGCATACTTGGTATAGAAAATAAAGTAGACAAGCTCAAAAACTGCAAAAACACCACATTTAAGAACATTTGGAAAATAACTTTGTTCTGAAAGAAATTAACGCAACACCATATTAAATTCACAATACAATACATATTAAATACACAATATAACACAAAACTCTAGTGTACAAAATTGATAAAACTACAAAAATGGTATGAAGTTAGAGGCAAAAACATGAAGCCCATAACTCTATTTGTAATTACACATTCATTACTCAAATGATGGGATGATATGAAAAAGAAAGTGGTTACATAATTGGTATAGAACTTAATTAATTAATATATACATATATGATCTTGGAAAGCTTCTCTTAATGTTTTTCGAGCATAGAAACAAAATTTTAAAGAATCACAAGTAATCACTTACCCTCTTAAGGTCTGATAGACCAATTCGATATTAGTGGACATTAATCATCATCATCATAATATATATATATATATATATATAATTTGATTATGCATTTAGTATTACATAATAGTTATACTAGAGATTAACATCATTCCTATCACAATTAAGGTTTTTCTCTTAAGTTTTTGAATAAGAATATGTTTCTTAGAATTTATTTATTTTTGTTTGCTAGTATGTTCGTGACTTGTGGGACTAACCTTTGGCTAAGAAATTGCGACCCAGGGGCATCTAAGCCTTCAAAATCACTCGGGGAATGCACCCAGCCTGAGCCACACCAATCCTTAGTTGGCTAGACGATTTTATGTGTCTCCTCCCAACTACAATGGATTTCTAACATGGATTTCCCTACAAACCAAACCCTTTGAAACCAATTATGCTAACGAGATTTGACAATATGTTCCTTATAATTGAGAACATATTTTAAGTTCAAATAACTTTGAGATTAAAATTAATCTTTCAAATAATATCGAGCACCACAAGCCTCCAACTCTTTCATAAATAATATTGAGAAATAATTACAATATAATATATATTTAAAAAATAAATAAACATAGACAAAACGAGAATACTTCCTCACAAATTTGATCTTTTTTCAAAATAAAAAGTGACCTTTAATAATATTTAATGAGTTACAATCCTTGTATTCACAAGATAATCATTTTTATCACTATAAAAGACTTTATATTTTGCTTTTTACTTCTATAACTGCCCATCAAAAAAAAATGAATTTCCTTAACAAGCTTTGACTACAATTATGTTTTTCAAAATTTAACCCTTTTCTCATAGATGTATAGATCTATACATTGTGTTTCTCCTTTAATATATTTGGTATTTTTATACATTGTATTTCTATACATTGTGTTTCTCCTTTTAATATATTTAGTGTTTTTTTTCCATGAAAAAAAATTGTATTTAATATTTTATAGATGAAATCAAAATATACATATACTTGTTTTAACCATCTTTACAAAGTCAAAGGCCTCTTTTATCCTTAGTGTAAAAAAACCCAAACAAAGAACTCTAAAACTAAATATTGCAATCTTCCTTCCTTAGGCATTTCTATCTTTTCTTGTGCATAAAAAACATCAAAAATACATTCAATATGTTCCCAACATTTGGCCCTTAACAAATCTTATAAGAAATTAAACAAATTAAAAAAAAAAACTATACCAAATATCTTGATTTAAAGAGAAATTCAGTAAAGAAAGAAAGCAGTTTTTGGAAGGAGGGAACCTTCTTTATATTCTTGTTCAATTAGAATTCCTTCCTACATTAATAGAGAGTCCTTAGATAATCGATTTACTTTCTCATTAAATTCTCTATAAATAGGAGTAAATGATATATCTAGGAATTCCAAACTTACCTCCAAAATTGTTCATGATAGAACCCAACATCAAATTTTCTGAGGCTTTTATTATTTTCCCAATCAATTAGAAGATTAGAAGTAACCATACGACATAAAAAAAATCTCTACTATTTTTCATTGGACATGCTATGTTAAGTACCTGAATAAATCTGCAAATACACTTCACAAATAACCATGAATAAACCAAACCATTCACCAAAATACTAAACACAAGAAATAGTCAAAACCCTTGAGGTAGGGTAACACCATATATTAGTCCTTAAGAAAGGATAACACTCCTCAAGCAATGCTTGATACATTCACAATATTCTTCACTATGTTTCATTACATTGCTTACACTTCTTTATATATCTCTCTCTATCTCCTCCAAACCTTCTAGAGAGCATTCTCACATTTATTACATCTAACTACCATAGTGGGTCTTTATTAATATAGTGGACCTAGTCCACCTTACATTGAATGATCACATTCTCATATATTAAATGACTTCCACTAACCTCATATTACCTCCCTAGGTACCCCCATATTACCTCCCTAGGTATACTACATTCCATCCCCCTTCACATGTTTCGTCCTCGAAACACGAGAAGAAACCATATAATATGACCAGCTAAGCAAGGTATCCAACTGGTACCAAGTACAACCATCCATTCATCCCAATGTAAGTCAAACATGATGTCCATATGTTGCCTTGCCACCTTGATCTTACTATGCATCATGTCGGGGTTGCCATGGGATTGTTTATGTAGCTTGAGCTCTTCTCATAGTCTCAGTAGTCCTCCATGCACCTCTTGATTTGTTTCTTGTATGGTGTCATGTTGGTGCATAAATGTGTTGATGCACATGCCCTTTCCTTGATGACAAATGTTTATCTATATGATGTGGATGGTGATATACAACGACTGTAGAAATATGTCATTTTTTACTCAAATATGCAACATTGTGTGCCTTTGAGCCAATGACCTCCTTAGCTTCATGATTATGTCCTTCCTGTAGTTTTGCTTCATTTCCTTCTGTAGACTCTACCTCTGATTCAAATTCAAACTATGCAATCATTTTTTTGTTGGCCTTTGTGGGCCCATATTTCTTACTAAGAGACACACCATGCAATGTGATTTTCTTTTTCTTGTACCAAAGCTTTAAAAACTTCTTTTGAACATTAATATTAACCGTACCAACTAACTCCATCCAAGGATATCCCAAAACAATATCCACTTCATCCATATCCATAGCATAAAAATTTGAATGCAACACATATTTATCCATATTGAGCTTCAAATCTTTAAAAATTTGAACATTTTCACCCTCAACTTGTGTGCTTTGGATATTCTTTGCAGGAATTTGCAATCTATTAACCAACTGAACATCGATAAAAGTTTGTTGGCAACTAGGGTTAATAGAAACAATGACATTTTCTTTATGAATACAACCATGAACCTGTAATATAGATTTGCCACCTGAAAATAAACTTGTGTTTCTCCCTTTAGTAGCATGAGACCATTTATATAAAAGAAATTTTTCAAGTGCTTCATCAGAAAGTGTCATCAATTGGCTATAGCTATGTGAATTCCACCAAATTTCCGCATCACGTTTTACATGATACCATACCCATTGTTTCCAATTCTTTTTCCAAAATGACTTCAAGTATTTCATGAATTCTTCAATATTAGGGCCATCATCTTTTCCAGTAAAAAACATCTTTCTTGGGATAAATCTTCAACAAAAACTAGGGTTAAAAATAACTTACTGCATAAAATCGCGGTTTTTTTTTAAAAAACCCTGAAAAACTGTTGAATTTAAAATGCTCATAATTTTACTTCTTGGACTCCGTTTCAGCCGATTTTTTTTTAAATTCGACAATTTTTCGAGAGGAATTCAAATATCCAATTTGTTTGACTAAATTATGCTCATAAATATTCATATATGAACCTGAAGTGTGCTACCCTTTTTTTCCTAGAAAAAATATGCAAAAAAAAAGCCAAAACATTCTCCCCTTCTTTGGCCAAGGAAAGTGCTTTGATACCATACCCATTGTTTCCAATTCTTTTTCCAAAATGACTTCAAGTATTTTATGAATTCTTCAATATTAGGGCCATCATATTTTCCAGTAAAAATCATCTTTCTTGGGATAAATATTCAACAAAAACTAGGGTTAAAAATAACTTACTATAGAAAATCGCGGTTTTTTCCGAAAAAAAAAAAAAATCCTGAAAAAACCGTTGAATTTAAAATGCTCATAATTTTACTTCTTGGACATCATTTCGACTAAAAAAATTTTAAAACTGGGCAATTTTCTGAGAGTAATTCAAATATCAATTTGGCTGACCAAATTCTGCTCATAAATGTTCAGATCTTAACCTGAAGTGTGTCGCCCTCTTTTTTCCTAGAAAAAAATCTGCAAAAAAGAGCCAAAACATTCTCCCCTTCTTTGGCCAAGGAAAGTTCTCTCATACCAATTGTTAAGTACCTGAATAAATCTGCAAATATACTTCAGAAATAACCATGAATAAACCAAACCATTCACCAAAATACTAAACACAAGAAATAGTCAAAACCCTTGAGGTAGGGTAACACCATATATTAATCCTTAAGGAAGGATAACACTCTTCAAGCAATGCTCGATACGTTCACAATATTCTTCACTATGTTTCATTACATTTCTTACACTTCTTTATATAGCTCTCTCTATCTCCTAAGAACCTTCTAGAGAGTCTTCTCACATTTATTACATCTAACTACCATAGTGGGCCTTTATTAATATAGTGGACCTACTCCACCTTACATTGAATGACCACATTCTCATATATTAAATGAATTCCACTAACTCCATATTACCTCCCTAGGTATACTACATGCTCCATACTTGAATGAAAAAATAATTATTTTCATTTATAAAAAAAATACCACTAGCACCACAAATTCTTGGAATTCCTTGACTAACATTGTCTAAAAAAACTCAATCCTTCTTTTTGTCAATCTATAGAGTCCTTAGAATTATATGGGGTTTTTATTTTGTAGGTTACCCTAATCCTCCATAGGCATATCTAATCTAGTGAACAATTGTAGCAGGAGTAAACCCCATAAAATGAAACAAGGTAAAGCCTTATGATCCACAACTACTTAATCTTTATACCAATATTCAAAACAAGCTTGCACATATACCTCTCTTCATCCAATGTTACCATTTTTTAACATTAATACTTCCTTCTAAACTTCCCTACCATATGAGCAATGAATGAACAAATGATCTATTGTTTCCTTGTCATTTTTGCACACAATACATCTTCTAGGGCCATGCCAATTTCTCTTATGACCATTATCCCTAGTTAGGATTTTGTTAGACATTGTCAACCACAAGAAAATCCTAGTTTAAGAGAAATGTGTAGCTTCCATATTTTTTTCCGCCATCATTTTTCCTCTACTTATTCTACCTCTATTGTGGTTCCATACCCTAATTTAGCAATATAAGTCTTGGGTCCTTTATTCTTTGACCACTTAATTTCACGTTCTTGCTCATTGAGTTTAAGAACACTATGAGTTATATCAATTGTATAAAGATTTCATTCTTAATATTATACACTCATCCATTATTCCCTCCATTGAACTAGTATATTGGATATTTTACATCTACTATATTAAAAATTCCATAATTATGAATAATGTTTACTAGTGGATTTGTCAATTTGTAGTTTCCAAAGTAGCTAATCCAAGGGTCTTCTCCTATCCTAACCTTATTTCCTTTACCTATTTTATATTCTATCCACACACCTACTAAAGGGAATTCCTTAGACATAACCTTCCATATTACAAATGCTCTTGAATGAATTTTTCTCACTCCTTAACTAACATTCTATTATACAATCTCCAAGATATTTTTTCTTCATCATTTTCCCCCATAAATATTCATTGTGTAATAGTCTCCATAAACACTTTGTTGTCAATGCTTGATGAAATAAATAAATTCTTTTAAGATCCCAACCTCCTTCCTCCTTTTATCTTGTCATTTTGACCCATTTCACCAATGAGATCCTCGCCTTTTCTCTCTTCCTAGTCTACAGGAAGCTAAAACATGTTCTTCTAATTTTGTCTAAAATCCCTTTTGAATATAGGACAAGGACAATTAGTAGACTGAGATACTTTCTGGGACTAACTTGAACAATATTAGCCAACCCCTACGAAATAACCCCTTGAAACACCAATTTGTCACGCTATCCTCTATTTTTTTATATAGCCAAAGCCAATCTGAAAATTTGTAGGCATGCAGTTTTAGGTGAAAACTGAAATACTTAAAACTTGTATCCATTAGTAAGACATTGAGTGGAATGATTTGGGATATTTGAATCTCCATTTATTCCTCCAACCCATTAAAGAGCAGAGATGATTTTTGTATGTTTACTTCCATACTAGTTTCCTTATGGTATAAGTCCAATGTTTCATTATATTTGTACATCTCCTATAAAAAGCCTAAACCAAATAACATGATGTTATCAATTAAAATAATATGGGTTAATCATATTCCTACCACCTTTATCCCCTTAATGGACCCTTCTCTTTTGGCTTATTTTATCTACTTCCTTAAACCCTCAACAACTAGAAAGAAGAGTAAAGGAGCCATCAAACATACTTGTTTGAGACCCCCGAAAGTGTGTCAAAATATTGAAGGAGATCCATTTACCAAGACCACAAAGGATAATAAATAGAGGAATCCCATAATCAAGTTCATTGTTTGAATTTTTATCCTTATTTGAAACAAGAGAAACCATAAATATGCCCAACAAAAATTGCCATGTGTCTTTGACAAAACAATTTGCATGACCACTACTGGTAGTTTATCCACCTTTATTGCATGCATCCCCTCCTTGGCTAATCCAACTACATCATAGATTTTCCAATGAATATAAAATTGAATTGTTCCTCCATTATAACCTCTAAGAGAAGAGATTTCAATCTAATAGTCAATATCTTTGAAATGATCTTGTAGAGAAATTTGCACATGGATATTGGTCTATAATCATCAAAGGAGTCTGTCTCAATTTTTTTTGGAATTAAATCAATTAAGGTTGCATTAAGGGCACTCAAAAAATTTCTAGAGGTTCTTGACTCTTCTATTATTCTTAGCAAGTCTTCGTCAAGTAGATCATAAAATTCTAACTAAAATTCCACTATCCACCTATATTGACTTGGAGAATTTTTTCCTTCTTAGAAGAGTGCAAGATTGATTTCAATTCTTCCCTAGAAATTGCAACTCCAAGTTCCTCATTCCAGGTATCATCAATAAGTCTTGGGAGTAGAGATATTATCTTCAACATTTTTGTTATTTTTTCATTTCTTGGCTCATGAAACGAATCATTAAAGTATCTTCTTCCTTCCTCTGTAATTTATGAGAAGGATCTAACCTTTGAACACTCTTGAGTAGTAATTTCCCGTATTGTATTGATATTTTTCCTACACATGGAAAAATTTTAGAAAAAAATTGTATTTTGTCTCTTTCAACCAACTAGATGGCCCTACTCTGAGCCTCCATTTAGCTTTCTCTTTTCTAGTAGACCCTTCTATTTTCTCAAAATTTTGGATTCTCAATTTCCTCCAATGAAAAACTCGCTTCTTTGTTTTTTTTTTAAATCTTGTTTATTCCCTCTTCTACTTCCTTCAACTCTCTTTACCTCTCCTCAACTTTTTGTCTTGCTCACTCCATAACTAGTTTCCTCGTCCTACTAATATTTTCAACAAATTGGAACATTGTTGATTCACAAGAATTATTACCATACCTCTATCAATTTTGAATTATGAATGCTCTGAAGTCGTCCCCTTCTAACTAGGTGCGATTAAATTTTAACTGAGATGGTGCATTTTGAGGGTCTGATTCAATTAGGATAAGGATAGGTAAATAATATTATAACCCTCCAATACCCACCTAGTACTTCGATATGTCATATTCTTCTATTGTCTTTCTAGATACTAAGAACATGTCTAGCCTTTTAGATATTCCCTCCTTGCTACTTGTGTTTCTCCAGGTAGGGACTACCTAAATAGGCCCTATACCAATTATCTTCAATTCTTAAAAAATGTGAACAAAAAAATCTGTTAAATGGTTTAGTCTAGTTGTTTCTCCCCAAACTCCCCTAGCCTTCAAGGTCAAATTGAGATAACCCTCAATGATTACATTTTCTCCTCTTAGGCTAACTTGGAGAATGAGATTTTCCTAGAAAGCCTTCCTATCATTATAAGTCCCATATAAATTATTAATATTAAACACCTTCCTCGGTTCCTTGGATCTACATTCCAACATGATACTTATAATTATAGGGTCTATATTCATATTCCAACCTGACACCAAACCTCCTTCTTGGATTTCTGCATCCAAAGAGAAAAAATACCAATCTTTCTAACAATAAGATAGAACTTGTATTGTTCTTTTCCTGTTACACATAATTTCTTGAACTAATAATATATCTAGCTTGTATACAACAAACAATGGTTTTAGGTATTGCATTTATGGGCACCCCCAAAACTTCTCACATTCAAGAACATGATAATAATTTAGAAACCTTCTCTAAGGCCATCCTTTCTCTAAGAAGCCCTTTAATTGTCATATGTTTTCCCTCTCTCACTTCTTTAATATTTTTTTTCTTTGCAAGTGATCATTAATGATTTTTATTTCATCACCCATTAGGATTCTCTTTGTCATAATTCTCGCATTTCACATTTTTCATGTAAAGTGTGGGGTGTGGGTTTTGGTTTCCAATGTTTCCTTTCTCACCCTTGTGTTTCCTCATTCTTCATTTTGCATGCAGAGTGTAGAAAATGGAAGTCTCATTTCCATTACGTTTTGTCACCCAATCCCCACATATCCACTTCTATGCATCCTATGCAGGATGCAAAGTATTCTTCAAGCAATATTTTTATGTGTCATATGCCTGCATTCTGCATGTGGAATGTGGAAGACCTTTATTTTCAATTCCAATCCTTTTTGCATCATTTATACCTTCAATGGCGGCACCATCAGTTCACATTAATTTTCACTAACATCATATTTTATCCCATTCATGGTGTCATTTCAAAATTAACATCGAATTGTCTAAAATGATAGAAGTTTATGGAATTCCTTAGTTCACACAAAGTTGATGGAAGAACATAGATGATACAATCACTAGTTGATGACACTTCACATAGGGTTTTGCATTTTGTGAACAAGAAATCAAAGATGGTCATGAGGATAAATTATGAACCTTATTGCATTGATATGTTGAACACACTAGCACATAGATATAAGGCTTATCATTGGATCTCATCATAAGAGTGGTACTCATAAATGAAGGAACAATAGCAGAAGGATAACAAGATTTGGCGTTCTAGTTTAGGTAGAGCAAGTTGTGTTCCTAATGTTTTCAACCTCTAAGAAATCATTCAGTGGTGCTCCAAGAGGTTTGACACTAAACATCACATCATGAGTCTAAAGGAAGTTTTCAAAGCCCATGTTTCCCTCACTCCTCTTACATTTAGAGGCATGTTAAGGCCCCCAATATCTACCATAGTTTTCATGGTTACTGATGAAACCACTATCATGAATACCAACTTTGATGGAGTGTATTTTAAAGAAATAGTTGACACACTCAACTACCAAGAGCATAACTACTTATTAAATTGATGTTTCAGACTTGGCATAACTTTACCAAGAGATTGCATGTGTAACACCCCAATTTTGATCCCTACATTAGCAACGTATAAATGTGTATATGATGAAAAACCAAGAGTCGAACAATGATGTAAATGTGTAAATTTACATTGAATAAAAAAAAAGTACATCATTGGTTGCAGATGGAGAAGGATGAAATACATGGGGGGCTATAATTCGACAAGAGAGGAATGAAAGGGGGCTTAAGGGTTTCAAAAGGGGGCCAAAGTAAAATAATATTAATTAAATCCTAAGCCTAAGTCCTTGTCCTATGTTATCATAAGTTATATCAACCTTGGGACTAATTTCCAGGTGAAGTACATGGGCTTCTTAGGAAGACACGTGGTGAGTTGGGAGCATACAAATGTAATCCTAACTTTTGATTGTTTTGAGGGATTTACACCATTCATTCTTCCTAGAGGTTGTTGGGAGAGCCTATTCCACACTATGACATGTAATAGGAGTATGGATGTTGCGAATACTATGTGAGAATTATGCCATGTCTAAGAGGAATTATTTCAATTAAGAAAACTTCATTATAACTGGGAATTTCTAGATTCCCTAACAAAGAGATTTCATTACCAATATGTGTTGGAGCCTTGGAGGAAAGTGGGATAGCATGAGGGAATGCATGGTATAGAAGGGGATCCCATTCATTGGGTTGTGTAGACTAAAGGGGAAAGAGAGTTGGTGGATTGGAAATATTGTGAGAGTTTATAGCTTATGAGTTCTAGGGAAATTGAGTTGTGTGAGAGTATTAGAGCTATCCATAGGAAAATATATCCTTGTGAACTCATAGCCTCATCTCATGGGTGGACCTATTACAGAAAGATTATGGGAAACAAAGAGCATATGGTTGGAAGGAATGCCTTTCATCTGCATCCAGTTAGTGAATTATTCCCATGAATATAAATGTTTATGGTTTATTGTAATCATGTTGAATTAATTTTGTGTATGTTATTAATTAAATGTTGTTTTGTTGCATGTCTCATCTACATCTATACTTGTGAATGATCTAATTTTACTTGCATGGTCATGTTTGTGCATGCATTAACCAACTCATAACAATATAGTGAGGATTACGGTATCAAATAAAGAAGAGAAATGGAAGAAATGTGTTTTCAAGTGGTACATCGTATCCTCACCAGTTGACAAAGGGTAGTGGGTAGATTACAATTTGGTATTATAACTATTGGTTATAGCACTGGGGTTGTATGTTCCAGAACTCAACTTGTATATGAAGAAAATTGTGGGTAGTTTGTAAAGTGTTTAACAAACTCTCTTAGTGCAAATTGGAGATAATATAGTTTGCAAACTAAGTGTTTGATAGAATTCCTCAAGGAGACTAATTGGGGGGAAATGAGGAAATTGGAAAATTCTCTCAATTCTGAATGAATGTATAGAATGGACAAGGTGCAAAATCCAAGCCTAGAAAACACATGGCAATTTTGTGGAGGAAATTGGAAAAAAAAATTATTACAAGATCAATGAAAATTTTCCAATTTTGGATAGGTAACAAAAATATGACGTGGATTGGTAAGGTGACATGGAGTCATCTAGGTGCTACCAAGTGGAGTCAGGATGCATGGGTGGAAGCCATGAGGAAAATTCCACAATGGCAAGGGAATCCATGTCGTCAAAGGTGGTTTTAGATCTCATGAAGTAGTATCCAAAACCATTATTTCATTGTTCTGAAAAATTCATGTGTATATGTGTCATCCTGTGGTTTATTTCAGGTAATAATCTCCTTATTATATGCCAAGCACTTCTTGATTTGAAATGAATTTGGATATTTGAATCACAATGTATATTTTTCATTGGATATTTTGGGATGTAAAGGCCCTTATATGTAGGATTAAACCACACTCCAAGACCTAATTGTGAGTTGGAAATACTACACTAGTTAATTGCAAAAGAAAGAGAGGAGAGAGAAAAATAGAATCAATCTTCACATATAAGAGACTGAGAAACCAACTTGAATTACATTGTATTAATCCTTGATTATGAGTACAATATATAGGACTCTTCACATGAGAAGTAATGTGCACTAGGTTGGGGTTTCCATGTGCATGCTCAAGTAACAACAATAACCATTCTCACTAGCAAAAGTTAACTAAACTCAAAAGTTGCTAATAATAGGAAAAAGGTCAAAAATGTAGGTGTGAACTTAGTGAGAACCCTACATGAAGTCAACATGCATTCCATAATATAAAAACTCTTCTAGAATAAGACTAAAGTCCAAGAATGGAACTAAAGTCCTAATTGGGAGAGAATTTTATAAATATGGAAATTCACTAAAAATAGGTAAATAAGTGAAATGGGTTAACTCCAAGGATAAGATGGGTAATGTGCACTTCCATAGGAAAATAATATTCTCACTCAAGTGCACTCTCTAGCCATGAAATAGGAATTATCTCCTAAAATCAAGGAATCAAGTGTTCTTCCCCTAAAAAATACCATTTTCCTAATGGTGGTTTATGAGCCCATGGTTTTGGAAGCCCATGGTATTTTCCCATGGTATTACATATAGGCAGCCACTGGATAAAAATAAACCTACTATAAATAGACATGTTTAAATAGCAATCCTCCTAAATAGTAGGAAAATGGAAAAATTGAATATATCACTAAGTATGTAGTTGAGCATGTACCCCAACACCCCCCGTGAAACAAAACTAGGGTGTGCACAATGATGAGTCCCTTCAATATGAATCCATATTAGGTACTCATGTACAAGTATAGATTCATAACAATTAAACAAAAGTGAGGTAAAAAGGGAAAACCCTGTGGGAACAAAACCCCCCCTCAAAATATGTTGCTAACAAAAAAGTAGTGCTAACATGTTTAGTTGTTAAGTTGA
Organism: Picea engelmannii; assembly: GCA_009831015.1. Classification (NCBI taxonomy): domain Eukaryota; kingdom Viridiplantae; phylum Streptophyta; class Pinopsida; order Pinales; family Pinaceae; genus Picea; species Picea engelmannii. The sequence continues at coordinate 123,081 of ML791278.1, read as the reverse complement.
TGTATCCCTCAGTCCTAGAATGTACTTCAATGAGACAAACTTATGTTCAATGAAAGGCTTTGTGAAGATTTCTTACACCTACTTTGAAAAGTGGACATAATTGCATATCAATTACTCCATCATGAATATGTTCTCAACTAAAGTGCATATGAACCTCGATGTGCTTGGTACGCTACCTATGAACCGGGTCTCTACACATCTTGAGAGTACTTTGATTATCACACCATATAATTTTCGGATGATGAAAATGAACTCCCAACTCTATTCGAAAGCTCTACAACCAAATAGCCTGAGTAGTAACATTCATTTCACCCATGTACTCTGCCTCTACTAATGATAAAGCAATTGTCGATTGTTTCTTACTTGACCAACAATTAAATCTTGATCCAAGGTAGAGGACATATCCTAAAGTGGACTTGTGATCAGTGCTATCACCTGCCCAATCTGAGTCTATGTAACCAACAAGATCTATTGAATATCATGTTGCATAGTGTATACCAAAGTTGGTAGTCCCCTTGACATATTTGAGAATCCTCTTTGTTACCTTCTAGTGAAGCTCATGTGGTTCCTAGATGTACCTATAACTGATCCAACTACATAAGAGATGTATAGTTGAGAGTGTGTAAGGTAGAGAAGACTCCCAACCAATTTTCGATATCTAGTATAATCAACCAAAGGCGATGCACCGACATCCTCTAATCTAACCCCTAACTGAAAGGGTGTTGGATTCAGCTTGCAACAAGTCATCTAAAACCTGTCAAGTAGATCTCTAGCATACTAGGACTGAGACATTTTGATTCATGAATCATTCTGGCTAATTTCAAGACCAAGAAATTAATGTAATAGTCCCATATCTTTCATAGAAAACATGTCATGCAAAGAATTCTTTACTGCAGCAATGGAGGAGGCTTACCTCTCTGTGATGAGTAAATCATATACATATAGAACTATCAGAAGAAGGGAACATGTGTTCCTCATCATATACACATTAGGATCGGATTTGTATCTAAGAAAACCTCTAGATAGAAGATAAGAGTTCGTTTTAGAATACCATGCCTGAGGTGCTTGCTTGAGTCCATACAATGACTTCCTCAATTTGTAAAATAATGATGGATCATGAACATATCCCTCTAGTTGCTCCATATATATCTCCTCATTAATATCTCCATGTAAGAATGCATTATTCACATCCATATGGTGTACCTCCCACTTTTTTAGTTGCCGCAATAGCTAGAGCTAACCGAATGGAATCAATCTTGGCAACCGATGCAAAAGTCTCCTCATAGTCAATGTCTTGTTGATACTATGGTAGTTGCGGGAGGTATTAAACCTCCACGTGTAACCCTGACAAGAATAGAATATTCTGGGAAGCAAGAAGAAACCCTAAAGCATTGTACATAACCCTAGAAGACAAGTTGGCTAAAGAAAATAATTAATATTGAGTTTTTATCCTCTAGAAAGAGAAGTCGGCCCAGATAGCTAAGGAAGAGCAGTATAAATATAGGATTTCAGAGCTCATTTGTACATATACAGCTCACAACTACAGAAATCTAGTGCGCACTGCAGAAATTTAGTAAGTGTGCAAGTCTGGAGAGTAGTTGTAGCTGCAGCTACTGCAACTTGTATTTTCAGTTTTAGGCTTAGACTTTCTCTTGGTTATGGTTTGGACTTTTTTCCTTGTGCGCTAGCTCTGGAGAGAGGTATGCTACATTGATTGGCTATTAGGCCTAGGGTTTGTGATCAGTATTATTTTTGGCACAAAATGAGAGCGGAGATACAATAAAGAAATGTATAGAGATATATCGGATATCCAATAATATAACAGAAATGCATCAGAGATGCAACCATAAACACAGAGATATAGTAATACACAATTTTCTATTAATGAGCGAAAATGTACAAAGATTGTAAAAATACAGAGTGAAAGACTCGCTAGAATGGTGACAGCTTATCTCTAAGAAGAGATGTGTCCGCTACTCACATTCGCAAGAAGATGATTTTACAATGAGGCTCCAAAGGCCTTTTTATCATAAAGAAAATCCAAAACCCTCACCCT
>ML791278.1:89126-114752 GCA_009831015.1 Picea engelmannii | reverse complement strand
CTTCTCACATTTATTACATCTAACTACCATAGTGGGCCTTTATTAATATAGTGGACCTACTCCACCTTACATTGAATGACCACATTCTCATATATTAAATGAATTCCACTAACTCCATATTACCTCCCTAGGTATACTACATGCTCCATACTTGAATGAAAAAATAATTATTTTCATTTATAAAAAAAATACCACTAGCACCACAAATTCTTGGAATTCCTTGACTAACATTGTCTAAAAAAACTCAATCCTTCTTTTTGTCAATCTATAGAGTCCTTAGAATTATATGGGGTTTTTATTTTGTAGGTTACCCTAATCCTCCATAGGCATATCTAATCTAGTGAACAATTGTAGCAGGAGTAAACCCCATAAAATGAAACAAGGTAAAGCCTTATGATCCACAACTACTTAATCTTTATACCAATATTCAAAACAAGCTTGCACATATACCTCTCTTCATCCAATGTTACCATTTTTTAACATTAATACTTCCTTCTAAACTTCCCTACCATATGAGCAATGAATGAACAAATGATCTATTGTTTCCTTGTCATTTTTGCACACAATACATCTTCTAGGGCCATGCCAATTTCTCTTATGACCATTATCCCTAGTTAGGATTTTGTTAGACATTGTCAACCACAAGAAAATCCTAGTTTAAGAGAAATGTGTAGCTTCCATATTTTTTTCCGCCATCATTTTTCCTCTACTTATTCTACCTCTATTGTGGTTCCATACCCTAATTTAGCAATATAAGTCTTGGGTCCTTTATTCTTTGACCACTTAATTTCACGTTCTTGCTCATTGAGTTTAAGAACACTATGAGTTATATCAATTGTATAAAGATTTCATTCTTAATATTATACACTCATCCATTATTCCCTCCATTGAACTAGTATATTGGATATTTTACATCTACTATATTAAAAATTCCATAATTATGAATAATGTTTACTAGTGGATTTGTCAATTTGTAGTTTCCAAAGTAGCTAATCCAAGGGTCTTCTCCTATCCTAACCTTATTTCCTTTACCTATTTTATATTCTATCCACACACCTACTAAAGGGAATTCCTTAGACATAACCTTCCATATTACAAATGCTCTTGAATGAATTTTTCTCACTCCTTAACTAACATTCTATTATACAATCTCCAAGATATTTTTTCTTCATCATTTTCCCCCATAAATATTCATTGTGTAATAGTCTCCATAAACACTTTGTTGTCAATGCTTGATGAAATAAATAAATTCTTTTAAGATCCCAACCTCCTTCCTCCTTTTATCTTGTCATTTTGACCCATTTCACCAATGAGATCCTCGCCTTTTCTCTCTTCCTAGTCTACAGGAAGCTAAAACATGTTCTTCTAATTTTGTCTAAAATCCCTTTTGAATATAGGACAAGGACAATTAGTAGACTGAGATACTTTCTGGGACTAACTTGAACAATATTAGCCAACCCCTACGAAATAACCCCTTGAAACACCAATTTGTCACGCTATCCTCTATTTTTTTATATAGCCAAAGCCAATCTGAAAATTTGTAGGCATGCAGTTTTAGGTGAAAACTGAAATACTTAAAACTTGTATCCATTAGTAAGACATTGAGTGGAATGATTTGGGATATTTGAATCTCCATTTATTCCTCCAACCCATTAAAGAGCAGAGATGATTTTTGTATGTTTACTTCCATACTAGTTTCCTTATGGTATAAGTCCAATGTTTCATTATATTTGTACATCTCCTATAAAAAGCCTAAACCAAATAACATGATGTTATCAATTAAAATAATATGGGTTAATCATATTCCTACCACCTTTATCCCCTTAATGGACCCTTCTCTTTTGGCTTATTTTATCTACTTCCTTAAACCCTCAACAACTAGAAAGAAGAGTAAAGGAGCCATCAAACATACTTGTTTGAGACCCCCGAAAGTGTGTCAAAATATTGAAGGAGATCCATTTACCAAGACCACAAAGGATAATAAATAGAGGAATCCCATAATCAAGTTCATTGTTTGAATTTTTATCCTTATTTGAAACAAGAGAAACCATAAATATGCCCAACAAAAATTGCCATGTGTCTTTGACAAAACAATTTGCATGACCACTACTGGTAGTTTATCCACCTTTATTGCATGCATCCCCTCCTTGGCTAATCCAACTACATCATAGATTTTCCAATGAATATAAAATTGAATTGTTCCTCCATTATAACCTCTAAGAGAAGAGATTTCAATCTAATAGTCAATATCTTTGAAATGATCTTGTAGAGAAATTTGCACATGGATATTGGTCTATAATCATCAAAGGAGTCTGTCTCAATTTTTTTTGGAATTAAATCAATTAAGGTTGCATTAAGGGCACTCAAAAAATTTCTAGAGGTTCTTGACTCTTCTATTATTCTTAGCAAGTCTTCGTCAAGTAGATCATAAAATTCTAACTAAAATTCCACTATCCACCTATATTGACTTGGAGAATTTTTTCCTTCTTAGAAGAGTGCAAGATTGATTTCAATTCTTCCCTAGAAATTGCAACTCCAAGTTCCTCATTCCAGGTATCATCAATAAGTCTTGGGAGTAGAGATATTATCTTCAACATTTTTGTTATTTTTTCATTTCTTGGCTCATGAAACGAATCATTAAAGTATCTTCTTCCTTCCTCTGTAATTTATGAGAAGGATCTAACCTTTGAACACTCTTGAGTAGTAATTTCCCGTATTGTATTGATATTTTTCCTACACATGGAAAAATTTTAGAAAAAAATTGTATTTTGTCTCTTTCAACCAACTAGATGGCCCTACTCTGAGCCTCCATTTAGCTTTCTCTTTTCTAGTAGACCCTTCTATTTTCTCAAAATTTTGGATTCTCAATTTCCTCCAATGAAAAACTCGCTTCTTTGTTTTTTTTTTAAATCTTGTTTATTCCCTCTTCTACTTCCTTCAACTCTCTTTACCTCTCCTCAACTTTTTGTCTTGCTCACTCCATAACTAGTTTCCTCGTCCTACTAATATTTTCAACAAATTGGAACATTGTTGATTCACAAGAATTATTACCATACCTCTATCAATTTTGAATTATGAATGCTCTGAAGTCGTCCCCTTCTAACTAGGTGCGATTAAATTTTAACTGAGATGGTGCATTTTGAGGGTCTGATTCAATTAGGATAAGGATAGGTAAATAATATTATAACCCTCCAATACCCACCTAGTACTTCGATATGTCATATTCTTCTATTGTCTTTCTAGATACTAAGAACATGTCTAGCCTTTTAGATATTCCCTCCTTGCTACTTGTGTTTCTCCAGGTAGGGACTACCTAAATAGGCCCTATACCAATTATCTTCAATTCTTAAAAAATGTGAACAAAAAAATCTGTTAAATGGTTTAGTCTAGTTGTTTCTCCCCAAACTCCCCTAGCCTTCAAGGTCAAATTGAGATAACCCTCAATGATTACATTTTCTCCTCTTAGGCTAACTTGGAGAATGAGATTTTCCTAGAAAGCCTTCCTATCATTATAAGTCCCATATAAATTATTAATATTAAACACCTTCCTCGGTTCCTTGGATCTACATTCCAACATGATACTTATAATTATAGGGTCTATATTCATATTCCAACCTGACACCAAACCTCCTTCTTGGATTTCTGCATCCAAAGAGAAAAAATACCAATCTTTCTAACAATAAGATAGAACTTGTATTGTTCTTTTCCTGTTACACATAATTTCTTGAACTAATAATATATCTAGCTTGTATACAACAAACAATGGTTTTAGGTATTGCATTTATGGGCACCCCCAAAACTTCTCACATTCAAGAACATGATAATAATTTAGAAACCTTCTCTAAGGCCATCCTTTCTCTAAGAAGCCCTTTAATTGTCATATGTTTTCCCTCTCTCACTTCTTTAATATTTTTTTTCTTTGCAAGTGATCATTAATGATTTTTATTTCATCACCCATTAGGATTCTCTTTGTCATAATTCTCGCATTTCACATTTTTCATGTAAAGTGTGGGGTGTGGGTTTTGGTTTCCAATGTTTCCTTTCTCACCCTTGTGTTTCCTCATTCTTCATTTTGCATGCAGAGTGTAGAAAATGGAAGTCTCATTTCCATTACGTTTTGTCACCCAATCCCCACATATCCACTTCTATGCATCCTATGCAGGATGCAAAGTATTCTTCAAGCAATATTTTTATGTGTCATATGCCTGCATTCTGCATGTGGAATGTGGAAGACCTTTATTTTCAATTCCAATCCTTTTTGCATCATTTATACCTTCAATGGCGGCACCATCAGTTCACATTAATTTTCACTAACATCATATTTTATCCCATTCATGGTGTCATTTCAAAATTAACATCGAATTGTCTAAAATGATAGAAGTTTATGGAATTCCTTAGTTCACACAAAGTTGATGGAAGAACATAGATGATACAATCACTAGTTGATGACACTTCACATAGGGTTTTGCATTTTGTGAACAAGAAATCAAAGATGGTCATGAGGATAAATTATGAACCTTATTGCATTGATATGTTGAACACACTAGCACATAGATATAAGGCTTATCATTGGATCTCATCATAAGAGTGGTACTCATAAATGAAGGAACAATAGCAGAAGGATAACAAGATTTGGCGTTCTAGTTTAGGTAGAGCAAGTTGTGTTCCTAATGTTTTCAACCTCTAAGAAATCATTCAGTGGTGCTCCAAGAGGTTTGACACTAAACATCACATCATGAGTCTAAAGGAAGTTTTCAAAGCCCATGTTTCCCTCACTCCTCTTACATTTAGAGGCATGTTAAGGCCCCCAATATCTACCATAGTTTTCATGGTTACTGATGAAACCACTATCATGAATACCAACTTTGATGGAGTGTATTTTAAAGAAATAGTTGACACACTCAACTACCAAGAGCATAACTACTTATTAAATTGATGTTTCAGACTTGGCATAACTTTACCAAGAGATTGCATGTGTAACACCCCAATTTTGATCCCTACATTAGCAACGTATAAATGTGTATATGATGAAAAACCAAGAGTCGAACAATGATGTAAATGTGTAAATTTACATTGAATAAAAAAAAAGTACATCATTGGTTGCAGATGGAGAAGGATGAAATACATGGGGGGCTATAATTCGACAAGAGAGGAATGAAAGGGGGCTTAAGGGTTTCAAAAGGGGGCCAAAGTAAAATAATATTAATTAAATCCTAAGCCTAAGTCCTTGTCCTATGTTATCATAAGTTATATCAACCTTGGGACTAATTTCCAGGTGAAGTACATGGGCTTCTTAGGAAGACACGTGGTGAGTTGGGAGCATACAAATGTAATCCTAACTTTTGATTGTTTTGAGGGATTTACACCATTCATTCTTCCTAGAGGTTGTTGGGAGAGCCTATTCCACACTATGACATGTAATAGGAGTATGGATGTTGCGAATACTATGTGAGAATTATGCCATGTCTAAGAGGAATTATTTCAATTAAGAAAACTTCATTATAACTGGGAATTTCTAGATTCCCTAACAAAGAGATTTCATTACCAATATGTGTTGGAGCCTTGGAGGAAAGTGGGATAGCATGAGGGAATGCATGGTATAGAAGGGGATCCCATTCATTGGGTTGTGTAGACTAAAGGGGAAAGAGAGTTGGTGGATTGGAAATATTGTGAGAGTTTATAGCTTATGAGTTCTAGGGAAATTGAGTTGTGTGAGAGTATTAGAGCTATCCATAGGAAAATATATCCTTGTGAACTCATAGCCTCATCTCATGGGTGGACCTATTACAGAAAGATTATGGGAAACAAAGAGCATATGGTTGGAAGGAATGCCTTTCATCTGCATCCAGTTAGTGAATTATTCCCATGAATATAAATGTTTATGGTTTATTGTAATCATGTTGAATTAATTTTGTGTATGTTATTAATTAAATGTTGTTTTGTTGCATGTCTCATCTACATCTATACTTGTGAATGATCTAATTTTACTTGCATGGTCATGTTTGTGCATGCATTAACCAACTCATAACAATATAGTGAGGATTACGGTATCAAATAAAGAAGAGAAATGGAAGAAATGTGTTTTCAAGTGGTACATCGTATCCTCACCAGTTGACAAAGGGTAGTGGGTAGATTACAATTTGGTATTATAACTATTGGTTATAGCACTGGGGTTGTATGTTCCAGAACTCAACTTGTATATGAAGAAAATTGTGGGTAGTTTGTAAAGTGTTTAACAAACTCTCTTAGTGCAAATTGGAGATAATATAGTTTGCAAACTAAGTGTTTGATAGAATTCCTCAAGGAGACTAATTGGGGGGAAATGAGGAAATTGGAAAATTCTCTCAATTCTGAATGAATGTATAGAATGGACAAGGTGCAAAATCCAAGCCTAGAAAACACATGGCAATTTTGTGGAGGAAATTGGAAAAAAAAATTATTACAAGATCAATGAAAATTTTCCAATTTTGGATAGGTAACAAAAATATGACGTGGATTGGTAAGGTGACATGGAGTCATCTAGGTGCTACCAAGTGGAGTCAGGATGCATGGGTGGAAGCCATGAGGAAAATTCCACAATGGCAAGGGAATCCATGTCGTCAAAGGTGGTTTTAGATCTCATGAAGTAGTATCCAAAACCATTATTTCATTGTTCTGAAAAATTCATGTGTATATGTGTCATCCTGTGGTTTATTTCAGGTAATAATCTCCTTATTATATGCCAAGCACTTCTTGATTTGAAATGAATTTGGATATTTGAATCACAATGTATATTTTTCATTGGATATTTTGGGATGTAAAGGCCCTTATATGTAGGATTAAACCACACTCCAAGACCTAATTGTGAGTTGGAAATACTACACTAGTTAATTGCAAAAGAAAGAGAGGAGAGAGAAAAATAGAATCAATCTTCACATATAAGAGACTGAGAAACCAACTTGAATTACATTGTATTAATCCTTGATTATGAGTACAATATATAGGACTCTTCACATGAGAAGTAATGTGCACTAGGTTGGGGTTTCCATGTGCATGCTCAAGTAACAACAATAACCATTCTCACTAGCAAAAGTTAACTAAACTCAAAAGTTGCTAATAATAGGAAAAAGGTCAAAAATGTAGGTGTGAACTTAGTGAGAACCCTACATGAAGTCAACATGCATTCCATAATATAAAAACTCTTCTAGAATAAGACTAAAGTCCAAGAATGGAACTAAAGTCCTAATTGGGAGAGAATTTTATAAATATGGAAATTCACTAAAAATAGGTAAATAAGTGAAATGGGTTAACTCCAAGGATAAGATGGGTAATGTGCACTTCCATAGGAAAATAATATTCTCACTCAAGTGCACTCTCTAGCCATGAAATAGGAATTATCTCCTAAAATCAAGGAATCAAGTGTTCTTCCCCTAAAAAATACCATTTTCCTAATGGTGGTTTATGAGCCCATGGTTTTGGAAGCCCATGGTATTTTCCCATGGTATTACATATAGGCAGCCACTGGATAAAAATAAACCTACTATAAATAGACATGTTTAAATAGCAATCCTCCTAAATAGTAGGAAAATGGAAAAATTGAATATATCACTAAGTATGTAGTTGAGCATGTACCCCAACACCCCCCGTGAAACAAAACTAGGGTGTGCACAATGATGAGTCCCTTCAATATGAATCCATATTAGGTACTCATGTACAAGTATAGATTCATAACAATTAAACAAAAGTGAGGTAAAAAGGGAAAACCCTGTGGGAACAAAACCCCCCCTCAAAATATGTTGCTAACAAAAAAGTAGTGCTAACATGTTTAGTTGTTAAGTTGATGTATCCCTCAGTCCTAGAATGTACTTCAATGAGACAAACTTATGTTCAATGAAAGGCTTTGTGAAGATTTCTTACACCTACTTTGAAAAGTGGACATAATTGCATATCAATTACTCCATCATGAATATGTTCTCAACTAAAGTGCATATGAACCTCGATGTGCTTGGTACGCTACCTATGAACCGGGTCTCTACACATCTTGAGAGTACTTTGATTATCACACCATATAATTTTCGGATGATGAAAATGAACTCCCAACTCTATTCGAAAGCTCTACAACCAAATAGCCTGAGTAGTAACATTCATTTCACCCATGTACTCTGCCTCTACTAATGATAAAGCAATTGTCGATTGTTTCTTACTTGACCAACAATTAAATCTTGATCCAAGGTAGAGGACATATCCTAAAGTGGACTTGTGATCAGTGCTATCACCTGCCCAATCTGAGTCTATGTAACCAACAAGATCTATTGAATATCATGTTGCATAGTGTATACCAAAGTTGGTAGTCCCCTTGACATATTTGAGAATCCTCTTTGTTACCTTCTAGTGAAGCTCATGTGGTTCCTAGATGTACCTATAACTGATCCAACTACATAAGAGATGTATAGTTGAGAGTGTGTAAGGTAGAGAAGACTCCCAACCAATTTTCGATATCTAGTATAATCAACCAAAGGCGATGCACCGACATCCTCTAATCTAACCCCTAACTGAAAGGGTGTTGGATTCAGCTTGCAACAAGTCATCTAAAACCTGTCAAGTAGATCTCTAGCATACTAGGACTGAGACATTTTGATTCATGAATCATTCTGGCTAATTTCAAGACCAAGAAATTAATGTAATAGTCCCATATCTTTCATAGAAAACATGTCATGCAAAGAATTCTTTACTGCAGCAATGGAGGAGGCTTACCTCTCTGTGATGAGTAAATCATATACATATAGAACTATCAGAAGAAGGGAACATGTGTTCCTCATCATATACACATTAGGATCGGATTTGTATCTAAGAAAACCTCTAGATAGAAGATAAGAGTTCGTTTTAGAATACCATGCCTGAGGTGCTTGCTTGAGTCCATACAATGACTTCCTCAATTTGTAAAATAATGATGGATCATGAACATATCCCTCTAGTTGCTCCATATATATCTCCTCATTAATATCTCCATGTAAGAATGCATTATTCACATCCATATGGTGTACCTCCCACTTTTTTAGTTGCCGCAATAGCTAGAGCTAACCGAATGGAATCAATCTTGGCAACCGATGCAAAAGTCTCCTCATAGTCAATGTCTTGTTGATACTATGGTAGTTGCGGGAGGTATTAAACCTCCACGTGTAACCCTGACAAGAATAGAATATTCTGGGAAGCAAGAAGAAACCCTAAAGCATTGTACATAACCCTAGAAGACAAGTTGGCTAAAGAAAATAATTAATATTGAGTTTTTATCCTCTAGAAAGAGAAGTCGGCCCAGATAGCTAAGGAAGAGCAGTATAAATATAGGATTTCAGAGCTCATTTGTACATATACAGCTCACAACTACAGAAATCTAGTGCGCACTGCAGAAATTTAGTAAGTGTGCAAGTCTGGAGAGTAGTTGTAGCTGCAGCTACTGCAACTTGTATTTTCAGTTTTAGGCTTAGACTTTCTCTTGGTTATGGTTTGGACTTTTTTCCTTGTGCGCTAGCTCTGGAGAGAGGTATGCTACATTGATTGGCTATTAGGCCTAGGGTTTGTGATCAGTATTATTTTTGGCACAAAATGAGAGCGGAGATACAATAAAGAAATGTATAGAGATATATCGGATATCCAATAATATAACAGAAATGCATCAGAGATGCAACCATAAACACAGAGATATAGTAATACACAATTTTCTATTAATGAGCGAAAATGTACAAAGATTGTAAAAATACAGAGTGAAAGACTCGCTAGAATGGTGACAGCTTATCTCTAAGAAGAGATGTGTCCGCTACTCACATTCGCAAGAAGATGATTTTACAATGAGGCTCCAAAGGCCTTTTTATCATAAAGAAAATCCAAAACCCTCACCCTAGAAGATGAAAAGCCAACAGTTTCGTGGACCTCATTTTGGGTAGTTTGGTGTATCAACTTCCCGGGGGCATAACTTTGGCATACGATCTTCATTTGGGGTGCACGATAGCTCATTGGAAAGGTATCGTCGAGGAGATTCATTTTGGGGGCTCAATCAAAGCCTTTGGCTATCAATGAGAAGCGCTATCCCAAAAAACCTTCATTTGGGCCCTCAAAATGGCCCCGGAAGTTAAAAACTGCTAAAAATAGTAAATTACCAAAATTGCCAGAAAATTGTTTTGAGCCAGTTGGAAAAGGTGGGTGGCCATTGATATCCACCTGGATCAGTTTGCTTCTAGAATTATTCTCTGTCAAGGTTAAGTTCCTCGGCGGTGGCTTCATCCTATGGTTGGGTGACAATATTGCTATATTGTCTATGCTTAAATGAGCACACCTAATTTTCTAAGAGGTTATGGGCCCACACTATCTTCGGACATTCTAACTGTTGGAAGATAGATTGGGAGGATTTTCTCAATTACAGTTGCAGTTGCAATCAAAGTTTTTGTTGCAGCAACGAAACCCTAACCCTCTTGTTAAGTCACCTTAAGTGAAGAGATTGACCTAATTTCTGGATAGCCTAGTGTGCCCTAACCTAGCGCACCTCCTGGTACTCTCAGCAAGCTAAGACGTCAAGTTTGAGTTTTTGGTCAAAGTTAAAGGTTGACCAAGTCAAAGTAGTCATGAATTACTCTATGAATTAAAAAAACAAGTTATAAAGGGCTTCTAACTTCAGAGCATGGAAGACAAGGATTGACCTCATCCTTTCCAAGATTAAAATGTTGGATGTCACGAAAGGAAAGATCGTGGAACCACGGTTTTAAGAAGGAAAAGAGAAGGAACCTCAAAACATTACAGTTATGGAGAAGTTCAAGGACAATGACATCAATTCCATGAGTATCATAGTGGACTCTATAAAATACCACTTAATACCCTACATCTCTCATCTTGACTCATCTAAGAAGATGTATGATGCCCCAACTAATCTTTTCTCAATCAGAAACATTGGACATGTAATGAGTCTGAAGAATGATCTTCATGACATGAAAATGAATGATGATGAAAGAATAACATCATACTTTGTGAGAATCTCTCAGTTAAGAGATCAACTACAAGTTATTGAAGAAATCATTTCAAGGAACTAGTAAATCTAGTACTCAACAGCCTTCCCAAGACATGGGATGCATTTTTCGCAAGCATTGGACTTATTGTGCACAGGAAGAATCAAGGATTAGCACAAAAGAGAAATCCCAAAAGAAATACGATGATCAAGTCTTCACAACAAAATTCAATAATTTCAGGAATAAGAGGAAGTTTGGCTTAAGGAAGGAAATATATGAAGCATCAGTTGTCGAAGAAAGGGAACCCTCAAAGAAGGCCAAGCAGAATAAATCGGACTTCTTCTAAGATAAGGTAACAATATTCTTCAAAGTTTCTATACATACCATGTTTACACAGTTTTTTTACATGTCTTGCATATATATTTCTTAGAAGATAAGATGTTCAAGTGAAACAATACCTATGGAAGAATAACAAGACAAGGATTTCTATCATGATGACTACAAGTCGAGAAATACACATGAAAAGATGAAGTGCATTGACAACCCTTGGTAACAATTCCTGTGGAATTTAGTATATAAGTAACAAATGTCAGATAAGTTGAAATTGTAATCAAACTTGAAAGAGACCCAGAAGAAGTCAAAATAGAAAGAATTCGGCAATCAAGAGTAAATTAGAAAAAGACTTGTGACACTTTGCAGAAGGAAATAAGGATGTAGACGGAAGTGTGGACTCTCTTAGATGGAGGGAGTTGATTACCAAATTCCAAAAGAAGAGCATGCATTCATGCATGAAGCAAGGATTAGGAGGGATCTAATCCTAAATGATATGATCCATTGAGGATTATGAAGTATCTATCTATGTTCCAATTGAAAGTAGCTTCCATGATAAACCGCACATGTTCAGTTTGACTCCCGAACAAATCTTCTTCGAAAAGAAGCCTTAAACTATCCTTGGTTTTCCATCTACATCAATGATTCTATGATGAAAGCAAGAAGTTGGAATCTTTAGGGAATATAGAAGAACCCATGGACCCAGAAGATAAAGAGAGACATGAGGAAGAACATGAATATTCCAAGAAAGAAAGAAAAGAAAGAACAACCAGTTATTATACCGAGAATCACAAGACTACCAGTTTGGTTTGAACCCACTAAGAAGCAATCAAGCAAAAGAAATGGAAGTTATGATAAAGAACAATGTATGTAATAAAATGTGAAAAAAACTTACGAATGGAAGCATTGCAAGATTCAGAGTTTCTTCCAGAAGGAGGGAGAAGACTATGACAATAGCTTGTTCCAGTAAACCGATATACCTCTTGTAGTATCCATGGATTAGAATTTACATGCAAAAGATTGTTCTTCCCAATAAAGCAAGTGAGAAAGAAGATTATACCAGAAAGAGACCCATGTATGCAAATATAAGAATACCTTGTATGGATTCAAACAACTTGATGCAGAGTATCTCATATCCAACAGAAGCATGGTGAAAATCTTCTATGATAGAGATAGTGTATCAGAATAGTTACTCAGAAGTATGGGATGATGGATTGCTAATCCATGGAAAACTCTCATGATGACAAAAGAAGTGCTACTTGGATATGTTTCAGTTTGAGCCTTGCCACGATGTCATGAGCTAGTCAGGAACAAAAGTGTTGAATTCAACTATGATATATTGTAATGATCAGATCTATATGAAGCCTTCAAAGAAAACCAATGTTCCATGACAGACTGAAGTACATTGAGATCAAGAATTTTATTCTCTGTGATGAAGTCTAGAAAAGAGAAGTGGTTCTCCAATATATCTCCATAGATGAGCAAATAGCAGATATTTTGGTAAAGCCTCTATCCAAGATGAAAAGTTTGCGTACTCAAGAAACAAGTTGGGCCTCATGGAGACGAATTCCTTATTGAAAAAGGAAGAGATTACTCCCAGGTTGGGAGGGAGCACTGATATGTTACTGATTTATGGACAATCATTTTTCAGTTTGAAAAATGGTCCAGGATGAGAAGTTCCTTTCCAGTTCGGAAAATGGTTTGACATTTCTAACGAACATGCATTTTCCAGTTGGGAAAATGGTATAGATCGGACAATCATTTTCATAATGAAAATGGTCTAATAGATTGTTGATGTACCATAGACAGTGATTCCCCTTGTGGATAGTGTGGGGGAATGGTCTAGGAAATTCATTCTTCTTTTCATTCACTCTTAGTAGTGGTCAAGTATAATGGTCTGCATCGTCAGTCGGACATTCTTTAGAAGTTCACAGTTGTGAGTAGTTTCGAATAATACTTCGTTTTGTAGGTTGGTGCAAGACAGTCATTTCCTTAGGAAATGGTCCAGACAGTGATTCCCTAGGTAAGACTCATTCTCTCCAGGTTGCACTATGATTAGTTCCGGAGGAATGGCCCAGTTAGGTGAATGGTCTAGGTTCAACAATCAAGGACAAGCATTCCCTAGGGCAGACTCATTCTCTCCAGGTTGCACTATGATTAGTGTCGGAGGAATGGCCCAGTTAGGTGAATGGTCCAGGCTCATAAATCAGGGACATTTATTCTTCTATGCTTGAGAAGAATAGTCCAGATAGACCATGGCTAATGTTTTACCTTTTGAGGGCATATGCTCTTCTAGATCTCACAGATGTGAGTGGAAGAATGGCCCAGATGACTCAATTTATATTATGATATTGTTTTATGCAAGTTGATATCAGATGATATGATTGTTGTGGAGACTGTATATATCTGGACAGTAGATGTATGTTATTGTGGTGGATGTGTTCCACTAGTTGTGACTATGTGTCATTGATTAAGTATTTGTGTGCTACTTGGTGTGGTTTTGTACCATTGGATAGTAGTTGTGTACTACTATGGATAGACACAGTTGTGTTCTATTGAATGGGATTGTTTTGATTGCCATGAATACTATCAGTAGTGTTGGAAATTATTATCATCTAGATGAATAGTCAGTGTGTTGGTGGACAGACATTCTCTAGGCGAAAAATGGTCTAGGACATTTATTCTACTAGGACGTATGTCTGGATTAGAAGAATATTCCTTGTACCCTATGGCGTGGCTTCCAACATATGTTGGAATATTTATTCTTCTAGGAAATATGTTTGGATTAGAAGAATTGTTCTTATATCACTCTATGGAGTGAGTGACTTATCCATCATCATGCATGATTACTCAGATGGAGTATGGCTTTAAGATATGATACATTTGATGCTATCAGATGATATTGATAGTGACGATGGTGCTTATGATTTGATTATGAGATAGTTTGTGTGGCTATGATGATGCTACCGATTGAATGGTATGTTTGTGCTCAAGACCATTACCTTTAAATACCTCCTTAACTAGGAGGGAGTGTTGATATTATGGTAGTTGCGAGAGGTATTAAACCTCCACGTGTAACCCTGACAAGAATAGAATATTCTGGGAATAAAGAAGAAACCCCAAAGCATTGAACATAATCCTAGAGACAAGTCGACTAAAGAAAATAATTAATATTGAGTTTTTAGCCTCTAGAAAGAGAAGTCAACCTAGACAGCTAAGGAACATAAGTATAAATACATGATTCCAGAGCTCATTTGGACATAAACAGCTCGCAACTACAAAAATCTAATGCGCACTGCAGATATTTAGTAAGTGTGCAAGTCTAGAGAATAGTTGCAACTCCAGCTATTGCAACTTGTATTTTTGGTTTTAGGCTTGGACTTTCTCTTGGTTATGGTTTGGAATTTCTACATTGTGCGCTAGCTCTGGAGAAAGGTACACTACATTGATTGGCTATTAGGCTTAGGGTTTGATTCCAGAATTATTCTTTGTCAAGGTTAAGGTACTCGAGGGTGGCTTCGGCCTATGGTTGGGTGACAATATTGCTATATTGTCTATGATTAAACGAGCACACCTACTTTTCTAACATGTCTTGTACCTGTGACAAACATTTAGCTACTACGTGAGCCTTATATTTTGTAATGTATCCATCATCATCCCTCTTTGTCTTGAAAATCCACTTACATCTAACAATCTTATTGTTGGAAGGTAGAGGAACCAACTCCCATGTGTTCTTCTCCATCAGGGAATTATACTCCTCTTTCATAGTTGTCTCCCAGTGAGGGTTACCTTTAGCCTCTGCATAAGATTGAGGTCATGATCCAAGTACCATATAGAAATAAATAGGCAGCAAGGGCTATGTGGTAGTAAGAGATTGCAGAGGGTCCACAAACTGAGATCTAGTTCTTTGTGGATCAACCATATCACCCACTAGATCACCTGTTGCCTGAAGATTTTATTGTGCCTATCATGGTAGATTCTCTAGACCTTCAACTTCTTGTTTTTGATAAAAAAATATCAGATATATTAGATTCATAGATCTGATCAAAAATATGATCGAAATAATTTTCATGAAGTTCTGCAACTAGTGTTGGTGGAGATGGATATGTGGATTGCTCTGGATGTACCTTTGAAGGACCCTCTTCAAAATTAACACTCCTCTGAATGAATAATGTATCTGAAGTAGTATCTAATAACAGGTATCCCTTCACTCCCTTTGGATATCCAACAAAAATACACTTCTTAATTTGAGCTTCCATATCTTTCCTCCTATCGGAAGGGATCCTAGCCCATGCATGGGAACCGAAAATTCTAAAGTGAGTGAGTTCCAGTTTATTCCCTCTCCAAGACTCATATGGAGTGACTCCCTTGACTGATTTATGAGGAAATATATTCTGAATGTAGGTTGCATAATTGATAACTTCAGCCCATAACTTTGGAGGTAGTGCTCTAGCCTGCAACATACAGTTGGCCATCTCTTTCAATGTCATGTTCTTTCTCTACACTACCCCATTTTGTTGTCGAGTCTATGGAATTATGTGTTGAAACTATATACATGATTTTGAACAAATATTATCAACATCATTATTCACAAACTATCCTCCATTTTCTATACAAAGCTTCTTATTCCTCTTCCCTATTTGGTTCTCAATTGGATGCTTGAAATCTTTAAGACACTCAAAGACCTCAGATTTTAATTTGAAAAAGTAGACCCGCACATATCTTGAAAAATCATCAATGAAAGTAAGAACATACTTAGCTTTATTGATTGATGGATGTGGGAAAGGACCTGTAATGACATTGTGAACTAGATCTAGAAGCGATGATGTCATCCATGCTTTACCTATGTTGAACTTCTCCTCGGGATGTTTTCCTAGTATGCAGCCCTGAAAAACTCCATCTGCGTACTCAATGTGGGGTAATCCATATACCATTCCACCTTTACTAAGATGATCTAAATATTTAAAATTCAAATTCCCAAACCTCTCATGCCACAACCCATACTCTTCATTAGTATGTGTTACAAGAGATACATCAAATTTATGAGTAATATTAGAGAAGGTGTACAACCTAGAATGGTGATTAACCTCACCAATAACAAATTTTGAACCATCTAACAAGTCGGAAATAACAATTGCATCTGGGGTGAACTCCACCTTCTTCCCTGAACCTAAATGAGTGATTTAATAGATGGAGAGGAGATTCACTAAAATCTGATGAACATGAAGTACATCTTGAAAGAATCCATGGTCTAGATCAACTCTACCCCTACCACACACCTCAACAGGAGAATCATCTCCCATGAATATTGGTGGTCCAGAACAAGTCTCCAAGTATGAGAAAATTCTAACCAAAGAGGACATGTGATGGGTAACCCCTGAATCAAGTACCCAAGCATTAGGAGAAAATTAAATAGCAAGTAATGGATGACCATTAACTATTTTTTATGATGGCTTGTCCGATGGATTCTTCCTTGCATTATCCAGAATACAATCCTTGAGGTGATGTTGCTCAAGTGATTTTGTGATGAGCTCTATGGTATTTTTCATGCAAGAACTTCCTTCTTGTTCTCTTGGTCCTTCTTACCCTTGTTCTTCTGCTTATTATTCTTTGAACTTCCTTGAGTTGTAAGTGCATGGGGATTTTAGCTCTTTAGTGCCCCTATATGGATGAGCTTTGTTTTCTCATGCATAAGTGACTCCACGAACTCATCCAAGGATGGAATCTTCCATGTAGACCCCATAGCTAATCTGGTAGTATGAAAAGAAGAAGTGTAGATATAATACTCTTGTCCTAGTTTGGTTAGAATTGAAAATATTAACTTTTCATCTTTCTTATCAATTCCACAAGCCCTATGATAAGAAAGAAAACTTTTAAACTTACAGAATTAGTATTGTAGGGTCTCAAAATCTCTTGGATTCAATGCATGTAGATCATTCTCTATCTTACGACCTCTTAGGTTGTATTTCTTTCCTAAAAAATACTTCAACTTTTCCCAAACATCATTAGGAGTCTTGCAAGTATTGACAGGCAAGAGGAGATATAGAGATATGCTCAAGCACAATATCCCATAGGATTCATCCATTTTGTTGAAGTATTTTGGTTTCTCTATGGTTGAAGTAGGCTCGACCTCGGTCCCCATGGTGACAATATAAAAACGCTTTCTACTAAGTAGAAGCTCTATCTTGGGCTTCCACTCAAAGTAGTTCCAAGAGGCGGCTCCATGCTTTCAAGAGAAAGACCAAGGGTCCTTCCCAACCAGTGGAGCATTTGGTTGACTACCTTGAATCAATGATCCAAAAGAAATGATACAGAAACAACCTAAGGCTAACTATACAAAGCAACACCCCATTCAAAATTCCTAAGAGAAACATTGCAAACAAACAACTTCTTCAAAAATTCAGCCAAGGTGGATAAGGTCTTGATTCCAACGCAGTGAAAAAATGGAAAGGTACCTTCCTAAAACCGGCACGGGTTGATCAAGTCCCCATACCGATAAACGAAGGAGTGAGAAACATTCACCCCGACCTCCACTTACCAGCCCTACCCAGTGCAAGTAAACCTCACTGTATGGGGCACCCTCCATGGGTAATGATAGCGTGATATGAATTTTACCTCAGGTACCATAGAAAACCCCTCATAGTCACCTCTGAGATACCTAAGAAAAGAAACTAAGGATACCAACTCACAGTCAACATCTAGGGGAATAGTCGATAGTCAGGATCAAACGTATGGGAAAGGTAACAAATCCTAAAGCCTCGAAAGAACCACCTCTCAAGGAGGTATGGGAACTAACAAAAACCCCAAAATGTGATCTCTCTGCAATGATAAGTCAAGATTTTGAGGGGTTATCTCCTTAGCTCTTCCTCATGTGAACTCATTTTTGGCTCTTGTGTGAGAGGAGTTTCTCGGCCACACCTATATGACAGTTGGGTTTTACTCCCCCTAAATCATACTCCTACTTTTGTTTACCATCCTTGGAGAGTTATATCTCCAATCCTAATCCAAGTTATATCTCCAATCCTAATCCAAGGCCCTAACCCTAAACTTGTTAATGAACCCTAGAAACAAAGTCTACTAAATTTTAAGTTTAGCAGATGTTTTTTACTTAAAGGAATTGGAAGTGAAATTGATGTTGTTTGATACTCTTGCAAAAATGAAACTTATAAGAACACTGACAAATAAAACTTTACATTAATTCTTCAATGAAAAAGAGTTTCAAAAAATAAAAATGCATGAACAATCTTTCAAACCTTGAAATGCAATCTTTCTCTTTTTGATGCTAAATGCAAATGCATCCTTTTGAGAAAATCAAAAGAAGCAAACACAAGGATTTTCTTTGTTTTTTTTTCCTTTGGAATGCTTTCAAGATGTGAAGAAAACAAAATCCTATGCTAATATCTTTTTCTTTTTAAAAAATGAAGCAAAAGAAAGAAAGAACCTAACTAGCAGCAAACTGGGGTTTTTTGTTTTCTTCCTTCTTTATACCAAAGAAAAAACTAACAAAATATGTTAAAAGAAAAAAAAAATTGGTGGTTTTATGTTTGAGAAATCCAAGGAAAGCACAAAAAGAAGTTTCAAAATCAAGTTTCAAAAATGAATTCACCTATTTTAACCTGTGGAATAGCTTGGAAGGGAGTTGAAGAACTCCCGACACCAACACTCGAAACTTGGGGAGTCATTTGAGATCCAGCCGACACGCTCTACATGCCAAATGATGGCGTTCCAAATGTAAATGCACTAGACACCAAAGGTATCAATGAAGAGGCCACACTCAAATTTTGAGAGGACCTAACGATTAGCGGCGCAGAGCTGCTGACAGATGCAACTATCATGGATTGAACCACGTTATTCGTTTGGTTAGAGATACCAGGAGGAAGGATTCCTCCGGATACAATTTCAGACATGGGGGTTGCAGGGACCCCCGACCCAAACACTTTCGAAGTGCCTTCCATTACATCCCAACAAAGAGGGAGGCTATCAATCTAGTCCAACCTGGTAACTAGAATTCCTCAAACAACTGGACTGTCAAGTCCAGTTAACAGAGGGTTAAAAGGACGAATAAAAGATTCGGGTTTGAGGTCCAATATACGAGTAACCTCTGATGCAGGACATTTTGTTTCTGCATCCTCAATTTCTAAAACTTCAACTGGACTAACCGGTTCAAAAGTATCAGTTGGATCGAGTTGAAGCCTCTGAGGAGAAGGCAGAGAATTTATAGGAACTTCTTCAGGAGGAAGACCCTGAACTCTTTTTGATTAACACGACGGTTGATCAACCACTTTAAATCAAATTTTGAAGGCACTGGCCAACACCAATGACAATTTTAAGAATGGAAATTTATCTCAAAATGTATAAACCTCGATGAATCTTACTAGTCCTTAATATGCAAATTATAAAATGTTTGGCGATATTTTTGTAAAAATATTCAAATTTCTAAGGATTTTATATATTTTCTATAAAATTTGAGCTATTTTTAACGTAAAATATTTTTATTTTATAGAATATGGGCGAATCACTTTTAGAAAAAATGGAAATTCGCAAATCATTTTTTTGAAAAAGCATGGAAAATTATCCCATGGGCGATTTATAGCCCCTAAAATTTTCCCTGGCCAACACACCCACCTAAGTCCTCTACGCACAGAGATAATGCCACTAAAAATAAAAATCCCTAAAATATACAAACCAAGAAAAAAACTATGTCGATATCCTAACTCGGGTGGATTAGGTCCTGAGATCCCAATAGCAACAAAGTTTGGTAAGGACCTAGTGTAACATTCCCAACCACCAACATGTCGGGCAACGCCACTACTCGGACACTTCACTTAGCTCTGATACCAATTGGTAGCATCCCTAGCCACCAACAGGTCGGGAAACGCCACTACTCGGACACTTCACTTAGCTCTGATATCACTTTGTGACGTCCCCAACCATAACCTGTTGGGGTATTCCACATAGAGATTCTTGCGGAAACATCATACACATCCAGGCCACCTAGGCCAGAACATGCTACCTCGTAGAAATGACAATTATCATGTGCATATATATAAACATAGACACACAACATATTCTGCTAACACACGGATTAATGTGGAAATATTAATAAGCCTACACATATATCATATACAGGCTTTACTCATCAATTATAACACATGTACATATAAACATCATGTAAATGAACATAAAAGTGGTACTTATCTTTTAATATAAGACCACCAACTTCGTGCATACCTTCAACAAACCTCCCAGCCATAGACCATGATGCTCATCACTCTCAGCAGTGGGTCACCCCCGAGCTGGGACTAAGCTCCACCAAGGGAAAAGGAATCCTAGACTAGGTTGAGGTTACGAGAGACTGGACAGTGCAACCAAAAGGATTCTCTCCAAGAGCCTACTTACACCCACTACTCACGGACTCTCATTACCCACATGCTTTTTCCACCCCATGAATATGCACCTTCATTATTCCACAGTCCATCAGCTACTCCACTTCCATGTTAGGGTCTCGGCAACAGGTCGGATCAGGAATTCTCAAAGCTCTGTAGCTGGTGTTGAACTCTCTCTAGGAGAAAATCACTTCCATCAAACTCTCCCACCTAGAGAGAGTTGCTCACAGGCCTGACAACCTGTCTCTTCAACCACGGGCCTGACAACCCACTTCTTCAACCAGCTTCAACTCAATTCCCCCAAGTGAGGACAATAGAAAGGCTCAAAATAGCTTAGGGAGTGGCAGCAACCATAATTCGATAAGGCACAACACGGCTCTGGTAAGTACAGATATGTTGTGCTTCACAGGAAAACACAGGTCAGCTTCACGGGTTACTAGTTTCAAAGGTGCATCCAAGATGCAGGGGTCGACGACGGAGGCCAAACGATTTAGGTGAAGGATGGAAGAATGGGAAGCAAACCCCCCCAACAAGTTGACTCTCCAGATTTAACTGCATGAGCTTAGGTCGACACCTATCTTCCTGGAGCTGCATGCACTCCATTTAGCATTTGTTCTCTTTCCCAGGAACTTAGGATAACTAGGTTTATTTTCCCCACTTTAGTATTTTCATTTTCAAGAATATATTATAATATTCCCTTAGGTTAAGTCCTCTAGCTTAATCCCTCTTTCCTAGCCTCTTAGTCCCATCCCTTTCCCTACCTAGTGGAGCTTTGTCCCCCATCACTCTTTCTTTATGGTCGGTCTACACACAGCGATGTATAATTTTTATTAATGTTTTTCATAATTACATATACAAAACAGGCTCTTGGCCTTAGCATGCTAGGCTCTATGGCCTAATCATCACATAAGCCTCCTAGCTTAGTATAACTCAGCTCACTATCCTAACAAACACGTTTACAATTCATAATTACAACTGGGGTTCTACTTGGGAATATTACAATCCCCTCCCCTTATTTTTGTACTGTCCTCGGTGCAACTTGTTTATTACATATACAATTCAAAATTCTTCAAAAAGATCCAAGCTTTAGCTATTGGAAGCATGTTATCCACCTGGTGCTCTACTTTCAAGCACCAATTCTGATGTTCATACTGCAGTTGGAACTCAATTGCTCTATTCCATAGAGCTGCTTCAAGAAAGCATTCAGCTCATTGTTCCTTGTTACATGCTTCAATTAAACCTCATTGAAAGCACCAACTGGTTGTAGATCCACGATGTTCCACCCAACCTTAGATCTCACTATTGATAAACTCTTAGCAAGGCTATGACTCCACGGACATAAACACTCTTCTCCTACACCTTTTGATTGAGAAGATCTTCCACCCCTGAACAAGGCTATGACTCCATCGGGGCAATGGCTTCCCAAGATAGCCACGGTCCACAATCCATATCAACATGGGCTAGGCCAAGGTACCAAACTTCGGTAGCACTCCAACCAACGGTCTCTCATTCCCCACATGCATGTACCACCCTAGGAGTGTACACCTTCTCTGTAACACAGTCCATCGGTTGCTACACCTCCCTTTTCTTGGGCTTCAACAACAGGCTAGATCAAGAAGTCTCAGAGCACTGTGGGTCCTGGAGTTCCAACTGCCCATAGAGATTTCCAATCAGCATCTTCCCTGAGATACTCTTTGTAGTCAACATTCTAAATGTAATCAACATCATCTCATCTGCATCACCCACATGCAATTATCATGAGAGAACATAAAAGAATTCATTTAGGAACTCCAACTTAGTTTAAAAAGGGAATTAAACTTTTCCCCAAAACATGAAATTCCATTTCATAATTATTCTTGGTTGTTGCCATAGTAGGATTGCAACCTTCCTTGTGGTTTTCCACAAGCACCAAACTACATATTATTTTCTTGCAAGGCTTCATCTTGCATACTACCAACAAATTGTCAGTATTTCCTATACATCATAATTCAATTGCAATATGTACAGAACCATATGCAGTGAACTTAGAATTGTTTGAATCTAGAAATTCAATCATAATTACCAAACAATTTAATAAAATAAAATGACTCATCTTTCTATGCATATGTGTGTTCTTAATTAATATATGTAATTTCATTACTTCTTTTTCTGAACATGAATTTTCTGTAGTCAGTATTCATGTGACTACTTGACTTGTAACTTTCATGTTGCAATGTCTAGCAACTCCTGAAATGTCCTCAGCTTCATGAGTTAACAACATTTCAGTTGTTAGTAACAATTATTTCCATGCAATAATATATATGCATGTACTTACAAAATACATTCAACAATTGCATTTAGTACACAATTCTATCACTTAATATGAATGAGTGTAATTCTCAATGCATACTTATTCAGTGCACCTTGCATTGAATTACATAATGCTCTTTATCTTAGCCATGTATCTCACCATCCATAAGTTGGAATTTTGGCCAATGTGTTGACACATTCTCCACACACTTCCTATTGTCTTCCCAATTAATTGGATGCCCTCATTTTCGACCCGAACACTACACCAAGAATATAATTTTGTGGTATTCATTAGTGTTAGCAAAAAGGTTGCAGTCCAAGTTTTATTTAAAGGTAGGAAGCTTTTAGTACCTGTGTGGCTGATAACCTTTCCATATCCATACCTTGACATATCCAACCATGTTTTGGTCTCATACATGACTAGCTTTATTGGCATTCATTCCTATAACAAGTTCTTATCTTTTAATTCTTTGGTTATTACCCCATAACCAAATTAACATGACATTCTACTATGTCAGTGTGTGCATTCAGAAACTAAAAATCTTTGAATTAATACAGGCCTCCAGCCTTTACCACATCCAGTGGTATGCATCCAAATAATATAATCATGTGATTTTATAAAGTAACTATGGCTAAGGAAAATCTTACCTAAATTCCCTTCAACAATTATGTAATAAGAGTAATAAACTCATACTTGCATGACTGCCATTAATAAATTTTATACTACCTGAATGTGTGATGGAAGTAGAAGCTTTCATGTTTCTTTTATCAAACTTATAACCAACACTTCATATTTATGTTGCTTCCCTCCTTATGCAACAACATCGCTAACAACACTTGCAAACATGCAAGCATTCTTTCCTCTGGCTAACCCAACAAGCCATAACATACTTGCTACCACAGAAATTGCAGCAACTTCTTTCTCCCTGTAAAACTTCTCCTTGTTGATCCCAGAAGTCTACAATTCTTCCCAAATTCCTATATCTTCTTGTGCTCCCACTATAATCATTGTACATGATTAGTTCTGACCTGAGAACTTTCTAGCCAAATCACTCTTGGTTGCTTTTGCATTTATAGTCCCAAACTAAGCTGATATTAACCTTCATCTTTCATTAATTTCCTGGATCCAACTATCCCAAATCGTACTTGGATGAATTAAATTCCAAACAAAATTGTTTTGTAGACTCTATATTCTTCAACATCTAGTTACTCTTCAGGACTGAAATTCTTCAACCCTTTCCCTATGGAATACTTTAGTACTTGAGGTTTTCTTGTACTCTTCTCTTCCCTTTTGCTAGCTGCATAGAATTAACTGAAAGTCCTTATTTTACCTTACCATCATAGATTCGGGTGATAACTCCAACCTTTTGGGTTGTCACTCATGTCTCTGTGTTACTTAACATGGATTCATTTCAGCCACCATCTCCTCTGCATTCAAAACCATGCATAGAATCGTTTCTTCTTCCTGATTCCTTATTGATTTCTCTTTAGAAGTCACTTCACTTTTAAATTATTCTTGACTTGATATCTTCATGCTCTTATGGAAACACCTTCACACCTTTGGAGTTCATCAAAAATCCTCTACTATTCTAGCTCTCCTTCCTGGAGTGTTGACATGTATTCCTATTAGTTGGATATCTATCTCATGATTTCGTCTTCCATTATCTTAGGATGTTCTTGTACTTGACTCCATCCAGGAGTTTTTCCTTGTCTACTTTGCATACTAGTCATCACATATTATGCTGATATTAATTTTTAGCATTCCATTATTATTTGGATTCCTCTTATTCAGCTCCTGCATGAACGAATTATAATTCCAGTCATGTTCTCTGAGTAACATTGGTTAGTTAACACCAATTTCTTTCTTGAAGTAATTTGATTTAGCCTTCTGACATGCATATTCAATTTATGTCATGCCATATTTGATGACCTGCATGCCATGCTTCCACTGCATATTATGATAGTAATGATGGAGGTGTTATCTCCAATCTATAGGGTTGATCCTTGGAGATGTCACATATTATATCCAAACTCGTTCATATTCCATAAAAACTTCCTTCCTTATTCCCATTCTTTGCATCTCCATACGAACTTATGGTTCATGCATTATCATGTATTGTAGATGTATTTCTCCACCTAGCATTCACATTTGATGTGAAAATATTGTCACCTGGACTGTCTTTTCCAAACAAGAATTCCATTTGGGGTTTCCATGCTGCTTATCGAACCCAACATCTGATCCAATGACTTCTGAAAAATCTCAGATGTAGAATAAAGAATTTTCCTTGTCCTTATTCCTTTTTTCTTCTATCTGAAGACATCTCTAGCACTTTTTATGTTTTAATGTAACCATTACATCTGAAATCCTCTTTCTGATACCTTTCCAATCACGGCTTCCTTGCTTAATTCTGAGCCTTGAGAAGAAAGCTATGATCCTTTAAAACGTGTGCTTCTTCTCTAATGCACTTCTTGTGCAGCGATCTCTTTTCTCTGAGATAATGGCTCTTATATCTTTGTTGGACCCTATCATAAAGTTCACAGGTCTTAAGTATTCTTTTGATTCAGGTTCGAACCAAAAGAAACCCACAGGCTTCCTTCCTAACCCCTTTTCCTTTCTTTAACACAGTTTTTTTTTTTTTTTTTTTTTT
>ML791278.1:60647-89072 GCA_009831015.1 Picea engelmannii | reverse complement strand
AGCCACCAACAAGCTGGGAAACAACACTACTCGGACACTTCACTTAGCTCTGATATAATTTTGTGAAGTCCCCATCCATAACCTGTTGGGGTATGCCACACATAGATTCTTGCGAAAACATCATATACATCCAGGCCACCTAGGCTAGGACATGATACCTCATAGAAATGACAATTATCACATGCATATATATAAACATAAACATACAACATATTCTGATAACACACAGACTAATGTGGAAATAATAGTAAGCCTACACATACAGCATACGCAGGAATTACTCATCAATTATAAGACATGTACATATACACAGCATGTAAATGAACATAAAAGTGGTACTTATCTTTTAATGGAAGACCACCAACTCCATGTAGACCTTCCATAAACCTCCCAGCCATATACCACGTTGCTCATCACTCTCAAAAATGGGTCACCCCTGAGCTGGGACTAAGCTCCACCCAGGGCAAAGGAATCTTAGACTAGGTTGAGGTTACAAGAGACTGTACAGTGCAACCAGAAGGATTCTCTCCAAGATCCTACTTACACCCACTACTCATGGACTCTCATTCCCCACATGTTTGTTCCACCCCAGGAATATGCACCTTCACTGTTCCACAATCCATTGGCTGCTCCACTTCCCTTTCAGGGTCTCGGCAACTAGTCGGATCAGGAATTCTCAAAGCTCTGTAGCTGGTGTCGGAATCTCTCTAGGAGAAAATCACTTTCCAGCAAACTCTCTCACTTGGAGAGAGCTCCTCACAAGCCTGACAACCTGCCTCTTCAACCACGGGCCTGACAACCCGCTTCTTCAACCAGATTCAACTCAATTCCCCCGAGTGAGGACAATAGCAAGGCTCAAAATAGCTCAGGGGATGGCAGCAACCATAATTTGATAAGGCAAAACATGGCTCTAGTAAGTACAGATACGGTGTGCTTCACAAGAAAACACAGGTCAGCTTCACGGGTTACTGGTTTCAGAGGTGCATCCAAGATGTAGGGGTCAACGACAGAGGCAAAACGCATTAGGTGAAGGATGGAAGAATGGGAAGTGAACCCCCCCCCCCAACGATTTGACTCTCCAACTTTAACTGCATGAGCCCAGGTCAACACATGTCTTCCTGGAGCTACATGCACTCCATTTAGCATTTGTTCCCTTTCCTAGGAACTTAGGATAACTGGGTTTATTTTCCCCACTTTAGTATTTTTATTTTCAGGAATATATTATAATATTCCCTTGGGTTAAGCCCTCTATATTATCCCCTATTTCCTAGACTCTCAGTCCCATTCCTTTCCCTACCTAGTGTAACTTCATCCCCCATCACTCTTTCTTTGTGGTCAGTGTACACACAACGATGTATAATTTTTATTAATGTTTTGCATAATTACATATACAAATTAGGCTCCTGGCCTTAGCATCCTAAGCTCTCTGGCCTAATCATCACATAAGCCTCCTAGCTTATTATAACTCGGTTCACCAGCCTAACAAGCTTGTTTACAATTCATAATTACAATTGGGGTTCTACCTGGGGATATTACATGAAGGCACGAGTTAATTAAGTCTCATGACCCGTTGAGTGAAGGAGTGGGAAACAATTACCCCAACCTTGACTAACCATCCTTATCTAGTGCAAGTACCCATGCTTCATGGGGCACCCTCCAATAGTACTGAAAATCATGATACGAAGTCTATCTCAGGTACCATGGGAAACCCCTCGTAGTCACCTCTTTGATACCTAGGAAGAGAAACTAGGGATACCAAATCGATGTCAGTGTCTATGGGGTACAGTCAACAGTCGAGATCGAACATATGGGAAGGGTAGCAAAGCCCAAAGCTTTGAAAGCACCACCTCTCATGGAGGTAAGGGCATTAACGAAACCTCCAAATACAATCTCTCCACTACGCTTATTTAAGCTTTAGAGGGGTTATATTATTGGCTCTCCTTCACGTGACCTCGTGTTTGACCCTTGCGTTATAGAAGATTCCTAGATATACTTATATGAAAATTGGATTTGACCCTCCTTATCACAAACTCCTATGTTTTCTTTGTGTTGGGCCTCGAGAATTTACTCTCCACCCTAATCCAAGGTCCTAGCCTAAGCTATTGGTGAACCCTAGAAAAAGGTTACTAATTGATTTTAGCTATTAGCGTTTGTTTTAATGGTTATTTCTTAAGTCATAAAGGAATGGACGTGAAACTTAGTGATGTGTATTGATGCTTGCAGAAACAAAAACAATTACACTTTAAGAATATTGTTGATATGAAACAGGTTAAATTCTTCAAAAGAAAGAGGTGTAATATCTAGATATGAATGCACTTCTTATTCAAAGAAACGTTTCATTTTCAATGCAATGCAAATGCAAATATTTCACTTTCAATGCAATGCATTAAGTTAATGAAAAATGCAACTTTTTGTCTTTTCACTTTATATGATAAAGATGCACCATAGAAACTAACCCTAAATGCAAAATGAATTCTTTTTGTTTTTTAGAAAGTACAAAAGCGAATTCTAAAAGAAAACATGCATACAATGAACTTTTCTTTTTTAAATGTAGATACAAAGGGTAAGGAAGAAAGTTCACAAGAACACACTCTTACACTTTCATTTATAAAAGAAAATCAAGAAAACAAGAAGGTAGAAGGAAAGAAAGTATGTAAATAGATGACCAGACATCCCTACAAAGAAATATAAGAACAATCCTGAGTGCAGTATACACCTAATGAATCTTTCTAAAACCCTAAAACCATCAGAAGCCAAAAAAAACCTTGACAAAACAAGAAAGTTGAAAAATATTTTTGGACTTTTCTTATATCTTGAAACAACAGAAACAATTTCTGAAACCAAAAAGTAACTCTAAATACTAACAAGATCTAGGAAGACTCTATAGTATCACAACCCCACTTCCAGTGATCTGAAAAGATAAAAAAACTCAAACCCATAACATGTACGCAATTGTCTAAGCGACAAGTAGTGTATGTACATGGTTGTGTTCAAGGAAAGTCACATATGTACATGAATATACTAAAGAAAATCGCATACACCCAGTAAAAACCTCTCAAACTTGAGAGAGAAGGGTTTGGAAGACTCAAGAAGCACTGCAAAATTTTAGAGAATGCTAATTAAATGTCTAAGACGTAGAAAAAGCTTCAAAAGAAATGCAAACAACAAGTACCCCTAACAACCCAAAAAGGGAGTATTCCTAGTTGATTTGCCAATTCTATTACTGAAAACAATGTCCTATGGTTATGGGTCAAGACCACAACAGAGAGATACCCTAAAAGACCACTCTTAGACTCAAATCAAGCAATCAATTAAAATTAAGTTCTACTTTGCAATAACTAACTTTCAAGGAAAAGAGAAGAGAAAAAACTTGGATTCTCACGTTTGATGTTGATCCTACAAGAAGACTTATGCTCCAACACTCTTCCACAACGATCCTTTGAAATATTCTACACACCAAGTAACGAGCAACTACAAATAGGTAGTTATCTGATAACTAACTAAAACATGATCCTTACAACTTTCATAATATATTCAAATTATAAGATGTGAAATACATTGAAACATGAATCAACACATGAAATTGGACGAGAACGAGAGATATTTTATTATGAACAACATAAAATTTGGTTACAACATGTAACCGTTGTGGCACATTCCCAAAACTGGGCTCCAAGTTCCTCCACCCAAGGCTAGAGATGATAAACAATACCTCATATACTTTGTGCTCAAACAGGTCCAAGGAGGGAAAAGGCTTTCTTCCTGAAAAGATAGAGAGAACACAACTTCAAAAAACAAGGGTTTCCAGATGGAAAGGACAATCTCATATGAAAGGGGAAAATGGGACTTGCATGACTATAATGAAAATGCCAGCATAAGGATGCATTTCTCTGGTTTTTTTTTCCTCCACCCCAAGTCTTTAATTTGTACTCCTTTTTTGTAGTTGGAGTAGTTATGGATGGGCTATAGGAGGTTAGGAACCTAAGGAACCCGTCAAATCCATCGTAAATTTCGAGATTCATTATTTTTTTGAGCCAAATTAACATGTATGTTGGTTGCTAACTAGCAAGGGGAGTACGTACATGAGTTGCTTTAAGGAGAGTTGCATACATCAATCAAGATGGGGTTTTTTTATGTATTTATAGGGAGTAAAATGGGGATTTTGGTCTTGCAAGTAGGAAAAGGTATGTAACTGAGGCCAATGTGTCATCATAAGCATATGTGGTGTCAAATGACGTTATAACAATCAATATCACTGAAGAAGATGGTTCATCCATAGTTCTTTGTAGGTTGTCTAATATGATCTATAAACTAATAAAAGTGAATAGTCCCTCACAATAATGGCTCTGATACCATGTAGGATTAAACCACACTCCAAGACCTAATTGTGAATAGAAAATACTAAACTAGTTAATTGCAAAAGAAAGAGAGGAGAGAGAAAAATAGAACCATTCTTCACACATAAGAGACTAAGAAACCAACTCGAATCGCATTGTATTAATCCTTGATCATGAGTACAATATATAGGACTCTCCACAAGAGGAGTAATTCTCACTAGGTTTGGGTTTCCATGTGAATTCTTGAGTAACAAAAGCAACCACTCTCATTAGAAACAGTTAACGAAAGTCAAAGTTTTCTAATAATAAGAAAAGGTCAAAAATATAGGTGTGAACTCAGTTGACAATTCCACATTACTGCATAATTTGACTAGAGCATGAAATCACTAATCCATTAGTTGTTTTGTACTCACCATCCTAAATATTATATTCACTCAATACAAAAAAATTATTGGTTCTCAGTAGATTTTCTTCTATAGGAGGTAGAATTTAGCCACTAAGCTTGAGAGAAAAGTGCAGAAAATGGACAAAATTGGTGATTTCTAAGAGCTATAATGTTTATCTCTAATCTCCAATTAGGGCACGAGTACAGTCATTGGAAAGATCATTCAAAGGGTAAAATTCATGAAGAATTAGAATATGTGTAATTTCTTCGGTTTTCTTCAGTAATTGAGAAGAAGAAGGACATGTAACCTTAATTGACAAAAAATTAAAAATGTGCATAATTTTTAGAATTTGAAAGAAAATGGTACATATTTGGAAATAAGGTGTATCTAATAGTTTTATTTGTATGTGGACTTATTTCATAATTCGTACAACAATGAAGATAAGTGAATATAATAACTAAAGAGTAGCATTAAGGATGAAACATGGAAGATGCATAGAGATCTTACAGTCGTGAAGAAAAAGTTAAGGGCCTGAATATTAGTATGGAAAATGAGGAGAGAAAGTCTAATGGACATAGAAACATAATGGAGCTAGTAGAAACCATGAGGATTTTGAAGATGGAGTTGTAGAGTTACAAATTCGATAATGATAGGTTGTTAAAATCCCAATAAGAACAAAATCAACTAAACTTGCAACTTCTACAAAGTTTAAATTAGTTGTAGAGGCAAGTAAACAATGGAATGGATTTAGGACATGAGAAAGAAGGAATAACTTGTACAAGGAGGGATAGATATAGAATATCTAGGTAATCAAGAAGTGTTACCAAAACTCAAATGCATCATTATTCACCAAATCACTCGGCCAAGAAGTCATATACATTTAAAGAATCCAAGAGCAGCCCAAAAGGATCCCTAGTTAGACACCAAATAATAAGACATGAACAAGACAATGTGCAAGGAGAGATTAGGTATATTAAGCCACCAACTTTTGATGGTTTCTTTCCTTCTTGTTTCAAACACTTTTAGTTCCCAATGTCCAGATCGGGCTTATTCTTCACTTGTTCCACTTGATCAAGCCTCTAATTTGGGAATTAGGTCTGATTGCCAAGTCAGACCCTCCTTTCAACAACTTTGGTGTGGACGGGTGTTACACATGAAATTTGCACACCTAGCTACCTCGCCCTAAATGTCATATAAGTGTCTTATACACCTTGACACCATGAAATAACCTATGTCACAATCCCTAGTCAATGTGGAGGAGAGATATATTACATGAAGGCCAAAATACCAAGAACACATGAATTATTATTAATATTCATGAAAAAGAAAGTAATTAAGTGTGAGAATCCACCTCACATTTGGTTTCCTATTTTTTAGGGAAGGTGGAGGATCTCATGGATGGTTTAAATATTTCCTCCTTAAAATCCTTGAGAGATATTTCCTCCCTAAAATCCTTAAGAAATATTTTCTCCCCAAATATCTTAGATATCCCTTTTTTAGTGGATCTGATGAGAAATCCTCTCCATGGTGGTTAAGCCTCCAAATCCTATATAATGAGGGATTTCCATGAAGGAGGAAGGCATGGAGAATTTTAGAGATACCAAACTTATGATCTCATAAGGAAGGAAGCAAATTGGAGGTATCAAACTTATGGTCTTGGGAGCTTTGTGCAAGGGCTAGACGAGGAGGACTTGGAGAGGTTGTTGTGACTTCATCAATGGTTTGTAAGTATCTCTTTTGAGTTATCATTAATATATATGTGCTTGGCTTGTTTCCTTCAAGTTTGTGTACATTTGCATGAGCTTGTCTCTTTGGATGAATCTATTTTTAAACTAATCATAGTAGAATAGGAAGTATGCTTTGTCTTCGTGGTTTATTAGATTGCAGGACTTGTTGAAAGGCTTGGGGATCAAGGCTCAACTTGGACTGAGAGAGGAGAAACGTCGTAAAAAGGTACTCATACTATTTTCCTCTTCTCTATTGAATAGTTTATCTATGTTTAAAGGAATGTCAGTGATCAAAGTTAGTGCTTTTCTATCTTGTTCATAGGGGTCTAAGATCCAAGAGGGAATTCACCTGTCCGCAGGGGAATTTTCCTACAACAGAAATTAGTGACTCCACTGGGGAACAAAATTGATTTGCCTTTCCTTGGATTTTCCCTGCCCTTTTCCCACCTTTTATATCAGTTTTATTGTTTGTTTATGATCCATTACCTTTCTCCCATCTTCACTAGCAATTTCACCATTTTTTATGCATTCTGGGAGAGTTTTCTTGCATTTTTTGGCTCTTTTTTTTAGGTTTTGGGAAGATCAACACCCCCCCTCCCCTAGGCCATATCAGAGTGCTGATATCTAATCAGATCTCCCCTACAGTTCTTTAGGGATCGTTGTAGCGCTCTGTACCCTTGAGACAGGGAGCGTTGGTCTCCTTCTTGGAAGATTTGTGCCTTCTTCTGCTCAGATTGTTTCAGCCTGTTTTGTGGAAGTATTTACCCAGACTTTGTATGTTCGTTTCTGAAGTTATTTAGGTTGATATTTGGTTCTTATCACTCCCTATTTTCTTGATTGGAGCTTGAAACTTTTTCATAAATGTGAAATTTCCCTTTCTAGCTGCTTGTTTTGTCGGGATAGTTTGAGTGATTCCTCTTTCTCCCTGTCTTTTCTTGGATTATTCTCCACATTTTATTGTACTCCTTGAATGCTTGTTGGTTGTCAAATCCTTGATTGAGTTATTGTTATAACAAGTTTCTACTTGTTTTCTTTCATACCTCACTGCCTTGAGGGCATGCTTTGTTTGTAGCCTTTTTGCTTCGTGTCTTTTGCATCTGCATCTGGCTCTTCTTTTAATTGAAAGTAGTGGAGCATTAAAGGATTTGTATTTACTTTCTTTATACATTAGAATCAAACAAAGAAGATAGATGCATTCTTTCTTTTGGGTAGTGAAACTAGCTTGCACTTGAAGTAGCAAAATTGCATGGTTTTGGCATTTTTTGGTCTTGAATTCTTAAAAACAATTCCCCCTCATGGTTGGAGGGGGCGCGAGAATCGTGTATTGGTGTACAGTTTCTTTGACTCATTTCTTGAAGATCTTGACATTGATCAGTTTAATAAAAATTTTGGGACGTTATGCATTTGGGAATGATAAAAAATTTCTCCTTCTTGTAATATAGCTTTCATCGAAGTGAAATATTTGCATTCTCGTTTCTTTGCATAGTTTAGAGTTGGTCAAAACATCATTTAGTCGATGCCATTTTCCTCTTGAGTAAACAACAACCACTAAAATCAATGCTGAACTAAAATTTATCAGAAATTTTTACATTTTCTGGTAGCAAACCTACATTAGCTTAAGTTGTAGGGTTTTGGAATAGGTGTGAAAGATAACTTTCCAAAGCTGTCAAACAAACTTAACATCTTGTGATAAGAAGAGAAAACCCAATTTGTGTATAAGAATAGTTGGGATCCCCCTATCACACAGGGGTTATGCACGAGGTCGTGTTCGGGAGAGCTACAGAGATTATCCCTCCATGGTTTAACCGTTCGTAGCAATCAGATTGTATATTGGGGGTTCTTCTTGAGGTCCAACTATCTTCATTTGGTCTCGGTGCTTCGTCAATTCCAAATCCGTCTGGGGTCCTCTAGAGTTCTATCGGTCCACTTGTCCTCAGTTCTCTCGAAGGATTTCGGACTTGTTATCCTGCCCATACGTTCGGACTGGATTGTCGACTGTACCTGCCCAAAGGTTGACTGCAAGTTGGTGACCTTAGTAGTCATAATCCTTAGGGTATTTACACAAGGTGACAGTGAAGGGAAGTATTCATTGTACCTGGAACGGACGTTGTTCAAACTCACTTGGGCTCCTTGGAGGGTAAATCCACATTTATTCTATGGAAGCTTGCACCAAGGTGTAAGTTCGTTAAGCAGGTCTCCAATGTAACTGATCCACCAACTCTATCCCTTCCCCTTCCTATATTGATCTCACGATGTTGGATTTCACCACCAACTAGTGGTTTCATTGTGTGAAGGTTTGTTTGATTGTTTGCTTCTCAGATTTGTAGCGTGTGTTGTTTATTTTCCTTAGTGGACCTTAGGTCGAGTAAGTGTTAATGGCATCAACTCCTAGGAGTACCAACGGATTAACCTCTTTTCTTGGGGAACCTTTCACATTTCCTTTTTTTGTAAACATTGGTCCTTCTTGCATTGCCACACTGAGTCTTCCAGGACTCACGATTGGATTACCAGTTTGGTTGTTTCCCACTCCGGTGATCTCGAATCTTCTGATCTCGAATCTTCCCAATGCTTCGAATGCATCTATTTCTTCAGATGTAAGTACACCACCCACACATCAACCTCATGTCAACTTTTCGCCTTGTTCACCTGTCAGGTCTCTTTCCCTTTCTCCTTCTTTGCCTAGTGAAAGCTCTAAAGCGAGTAGCCAGGTTGATAAGAAGAAGAAGAAACATAAAGAGAATAAGAAGAAGAATCAGAAAGGGACCAAGCCTCCAACCACATCAGATGTTGGATCCAAGCTACCAGTTATTGTTAATCATACTGGGAGTGTTGATGAGGTAGATAAGACTACAATGAAGAATCTGAAACCCAAATTCCCTTGCAGACTTTGTAAGGGTGACCACTTTCTGAGGGATTTCCCTGGTCTTCCCAAGGTCTTAGAAATGTGGTCTTCCACGTCATCATCCTCTGCTAGATACGTTGGTGACACCCCGTCAACTAGTGATGTTAAGGTTGGTAAGAAGAAAACAACTGTCAAATTTCCTTGCATGTTATGCAAAGGTGATCATAACTCTCACCTTTGTCCTTATATGGACAAGGCTTCTTCTCTTTTGGAAAAGATTCAACTTCCAACTGGTTATCACAAGATTTCCCCCAACCCATCATTAGTTGTTGGATCGGTCAATTAGATTCCATCCCCGGTCAGTCCAGTTGATCAAGTCGTCAATCTGGTTTCATCCTCGGTTGAACCACTAACCAAAGTAGTTGATCCAGTTCCATCATCGGTCAGCCCCACTCTTCATCTACAAAGTGAACCCAAAGTGACATATTCAGTCCATTCATCGGTCAGTCCCACCCTTCATCCAAAGAGTTCCAAAGTGGTTGATTTGATTCCATCCTCAGTCAATCCCACTCTCTCGTTAGAGAGTGAAATCCAAGCGGTCGATCTGTTTCCATCTATCGGCCCTATTCTCCCCTTGGAGAATAAAACCCAAGTGGTCGATCTGATCCCATCATCGGTCGATCCTACTCTCCCTCTAGAGAGTAATCCCAATATTACCCATGTTTTTCTCGTTGATACAGAATCTATCGTATTGGGGGGAATTATTCCTTCTCCCCCAAAACCCCCTCCAAGTAATGAGGCCATCATTTTTTATTGGGGTGCGCTAACTAGACCTCGTCTTCCCTCTCACATTCCTTTCAAAATTACAATATTGTTTTGTGGTCGGTTTGTTCCTTAAACACTGATAGATGAAGGTGCATCTATTAGTATTTTATCCTCTATTGCTTGGAAATCTTTTGGTTATCCTCAGCCTGTACCAGTTACACAAAAATCTTTTAAAAGAAGAACCAGTCACCCTTTAGGAGTCCTTCCTCGGTTTCTTGTAACTTTGGGAGGGAAAATTGTCTTTGTTGATGTTATGGTAGTCCAGGACCCCTTGGATTTTGATTTACTCCTTGGTGAGATTATGTCTATGCCATGAAAGCTATTGTGTCCATTTTTTTCCGTGTGATATATTTTCCTCACGATGGAAGAATTGTGGCTATTGATCAACTTTCATGCATTGGTCCTGACTTGATTACCAACCCAATGAACTCCCTAAACGGTTCTTATATGCAGATGGTATTGCCCCCGCCATAGGTCAATTATGTGGCGTTATCTCTCATGCCTTCAACTGCCGATGAAGATGAGCCTCTCACTATAAGCTCAAACTCTTATGACTTAGATCCGGTAGTTGACATGGTGATATCTTCGATGGGGCTAGTAGAGAATGATCTCCTTACCCCTGTCGCGGCCCTCAACATGTGTTCCTTCCAGAGCATTGTTCTTCCGTCCAGTGAAGATCTCTTGGAAGCCATGACCGTTTTTTTCCCTTGACATAGTTTCCTTCCAAAGAATTATCCTCTTGGAAACCATGATCAAGAATAAGCTACGAGCATAGTTTTCCTCTCTGTGGCAAACTCATTAAAAAATGAAACAAAAGCTACGAGCATAGTTTTCCTCTCTATGGCAAGCTCGTTAAAAAATGAAATAGAAGCTACGAGCATAGTTTTCCTCTCTGTGGGAAGCTCGTTAAAAATGAAACAGAAGCTATGAGCATAGTTTTCCTCTCTATGGAAAGCTTGTTAAAAAATGAAACAGAAGCTACAAGCATAGTTTTCCTCTCTGTGACAAGCTTGTTAGAAAATGAAACAGAAGATATGAGAATAGTTTTCTTCTTTGTGGCAAGCTCGTTAAAAAATGAAACAAAAATATGGGGATTGAACCTGGAACCATGAGCACAATTTCTCTTCTTTGTAGCAAGCTTGTTAAAAAATGAAATAGAGGTCATGAGCATAGTTTTCCTCTCTGTAACAAGCTCGTTAAAAGATGAAACAGAAATATGGGGATTGAACCCGAAGCATTGAGCATAGTTCTTTTCCTATGTCAAGCTTGTTAAAAAATGAAACAGTCACCTCTCCCTTTGAGTCGAGTCTTTCGCTAGATCTCGTAGATGTCGAGTAGTGTCTTTCGTTAGGTCCCATATTTGAACCTTCATTTCATCCACCCTTAACCTTTTTCTCCATCTAGTACAAAAATTGGTGACAACCTCAAAGTCGGTGAATGAATTGAATCTTGGGGGGCATGTCTCCAGCCTTTGATTATCATTCTGGAGTTAAGCCAATAGATTTTAAGTTGGGGGCAGAGTACCAACCATCCATGGGTATACCTACCTTTGGAAATTACATTGGGAATTTACAAGCATTGTTTAATCTTGTTTCAAGCTTGTGTAAAAATGAAACCAATACCGAGCTTAGTATTTGTTCTTTCTCACGCTCGAAAAAACATGAGAATGTAACCGAGTAGACTTTATCACTTTTTCAGACTTGTAAAGGTTATACGAAAAAGGAAGCCCGTGGAGTCTCCTTTAATCTCTTTTCGGACTCTCTAAACATGAAAAGATTGTCGAGTGATCTTGCTTCCTTTCACACTCGTTAAAAGGTTTGAAATGGCGTCTTTCGAGTGGTATTTTATCTCTTTTTCGGCCTCGCAATACTAAAATTACGAAAAAGGACAACCCTAGAGTCATCTTTAAGTTATTTTCAGACTCTCTAAACATGAAAAACCACCGAGTTTTCCTTCTCTGGGCTCGCTAAAAATTACACATCGAAGGGCCCATATGGGAACGAACCCTTACTTCTTCCAGTTCGTTAAACAAAGGAAGAGGAACTTACCGAAGGTGAGTTATATCGAGCATGTGTTATCCTCCTCGAGCTTGTAAAAATAAAAAGAGGTACTCGTCTATCTTGGTGGGGGGGGAATTGAAGGAAGTGGGTCAAGTTTTTGAGAATCCTTTATGGCAGATTTTGTCGCCCTTGAACATGGCACATGTTTGTGTCTCGTCTTACAATTGGGTAATTCACTTGTCTCTGAGTCATACCAATTCCATGTGTCTCCATACTTTTTCTTCCAGTCAAAGAGTGCTCTTATTATCGTCACATTACATTTTGGTACTCGTCAAGTCAATGTTGCCAAGTCAGTTGTCGTGCCTCATAATGTTCAAGGGAAGTTTCAATTCAAACCATCCATCTGCAATATTACCAGTTTCCATTTCCTATGTCAGTCCATGCTCATTTGATTCACCATCTTACATCACTTTCCAATGTCAGTTTTGTGTCATTGATGGGGGATACATCAAGGACCTCCTTCGACGAGTCTCTTCCTATCGACTTCAACACATAATCTGGGAATTATACTTAGAAACCAATTAGTACCTTGGGACCTACATGCCTCAATGGTAGGCCTCCTCGCCTCTGACAGTAGGTTTACAGCATTGACCTCTGATTGGATGATTCCACAAATGTTTGACTACATCTCATTTATTCACATTCATTGGAATGTACTAGGGTACCTTGGGATTCAATGACATCATTGGTGATTTCCCTCACACTTGTTAACGGTTTACCTCAATGATCGGTAATCAAGTGGTTTCTACCATGTTCGACATCAAAACATCTATTCACATGGCTAGATTCGTACAACATCGGGATCAGGACGAAGACCTTGGGTTGAGCTTTCACTTTGTTAATTGCTTTTCTTAGGCTGGAAAGGAGATCATTTGAGCATGTTGATATATATTGTCACATAGAGCCACATTGTATTAGTCTATGGCTATGTTTTATCATTGTGTATCTCCGCTATGTATTTTTCGTGGCTACGATCAGTTCATGTCATGGAGGTATGGATCCACATTGTATCTTTGGTGGTCATATCCTTTGTCAATATTTTTTCATGGATCCATAGTGTATTGATTGGCAGCCATGCTTTGAGTCATCTCGTATTCCGAGCATAGGTATGCCTACCTCGAAGATGGAACATATATCAATATTGTTTGATGGTTGTTTGTAGCTTCTTCCAGGTTCTCCAACTCCACACCCTTGCATTAAATATTTGTAAAGTGTTTTGGCCATCATTATCTATTTTGACCTCACACTTTAGGGGGCATTCTGTTACACATGAAATTTTCACACCTAGGTACCTCGCCCTAAGTGTCATATAAGTGTCTCATACACCTTGACACCATGGAATAACCTATGTCACAATCGCTAGTCAATGTGGAGGAGAGATATATTAAATGAAGGCCAAAATACCAAGTACACATGAATTATTATTAATATTCATGAAAAATAAAGTAATTAAGTGTGAGAATCCACCTCACATTTGGTTTCCTATTTTTTAGGGAAGGTGGAGGATCTCATGGATGGTTGAAATATTTCCTCCTTAAAATCCTTGAGAGATATTTCCTCCCTAGAATCCTTAAGAAATATTTTCTCCCTAAATATCTTAGAGGTCTCTTTTTTAGTCGATCCGATGAGAGATCCTCTCCATGGTGGTTAAGCCTCCAAATCCTATATAATGAGGGCTTTCCATGGAGGAGGAAGGCATGGAGAAGTTTATAGATACGGAACTTGTGATCTCATAAGGAAGGAAGCAAATTGGAGGTATCAAACTTATGGTCTTGGGAGATTTGTGCAAGGGCTAGATGAGGAGGACTTGGAGATGTTGTTACGACTTCATCAATGGTTTGTAAGTATCTCTTTTGAGTTCTCATTAATATATATGTGCTTGGTTTGTTTTCTTCAAGTTTGTGTACATTTGCATGAGCTTGTCTCTTTGGATGAATCTAGTTTTAAACTAATCATAGTATAATAGGAAGTATGCTTTATCTTTGTGGTTTATTGGATTGCAGGACTTGTTGAAAGGCTTGGGGATCAAGGCTCAACTTGGATTGAGCAAGGAAAAACATCTTAAAAAGGTACTCATACTCCTTTCCTCTTCTCTATTGAATAGTTTAGCTATGTTTAAAGGAATGTCAGTTATCAAAGTTATCAATTTTCCGTCTTGGTCATAGGGGTCTAAGATCCAAGAAGGAATTCACATATCCGTAGGGGAATTTTCCTACAACAACGGGTCTTGATTTCAGTATTGGATCTCATTGCCAAATCAAACCCTACAATCACTATATTGGTGTGGATAAGTCCCAATTTTGTAATCAGCCTCAATCTCCTAATCAGACCCTCTTTACTCTTCAAACTATTCAGATTATTTCTTTCAGTTCAAACTCTTTGAATTCAACTGTAACGTCCCTACCTCTTCTCAAAGGCCATGCCACATCAAAATTTGAGCTCTGATACCACATTGTGACGTATCCAGATTCCTAGCTTAGTCTCGTTACCACATTGTAAAGCCTCCACAACCACAACTTTGTTATATAAAGCTCTGATATCAATTATTTCTTCTAAGAAAGCAACTTGTTGAAACCAACAACGTGCACGACTAGCCTTGTGTTATGCGTTGCTATGTTTTCCTAGTGCATGCAACCAGTCTTGTATCATGTGCAAAAACTATGTCTTAGCGAATCTTCACACTCAATTTTCATTGTGTTGGCCACGTCGATTGTCCCTCAGCATGCACGACATTTATAGCTTCGTGTTAGTAGCCATACGATTACTATTAAAGTTACTTAACAAGATAGTGACTATAACAACGAAAATAACTCATAATACAACTACATGCACAATCATTCCTATGAAATGTGTGAGA
This sequence comes from Picea engelmannii, assembly GCA_009831015.1. Taxonomy (NCBI): domain Eukaryota; kingdom Viridiplantae; phylum Streptophyta; class Pinopsida; order Pinales; family Pinaceae; genus Picea; species Picea engelmannii. The sequence continues at coordinate 74,038 of ML791278.1, read as the reverse complement.
TTTGTCTCATTCACGTGCATGAACTAATTTCACTTTGCACGCACGATGATTCAAGCCTTTCCTTGGAATTCCATAATCGTTACCACGTAATTATCCAATAGGAAAACACTTAAACTACCATGCTCTACATCTGTGACAGTTATGCAGAACTAACAATATATGCGCAACCAACATAATTATGTACCAATTCCGTAACAGAAATAGCATAAACATTCACATGTTAAACAATATATAAACACATATAAATCGCCATGGCCATGCCCTGCATATGCAACAAACATGTAGTTCTACAACTTATATAATCCACGCACAAATATATATATATACACAACTATAACACATAATATATTTAACATGTATAGGCACATTACTCAGAGAATAATACACATAAGAAGATACTTATGTTTTGTTGTAATCCACCAACTGCGCACACACCTCAGACGTTCCTCCCAGCCATAGACTCTGTCGCTTAGAAATTTTCAGCAGCAAGTCACCCCCAGGTTGGGGCTAAAATTCCACCTGGGAAAAGGATTCATAAGCTAATATAAGGTCTATCCACAGTCAAAACACTCAGACAAAGGTGCCAACCCCAACATACAGACTATAGTCTTGCATTCCCCACATGAATGTTCCACCTGAGGAAGTGTGTCGCTTCTCTGCTCAATAGTCCTTCAGCTACCCCACTTCCCTTCTAGGGATTCAACAACAAGTTGGATAGGAACTCTCATAGTCCTGTAGCTACAACTTTTCACCTTGGGAAAACAATTCCCAACAATTCTCTCACCTGGAGAGAATTCTTACGGGCCTAACAACCCTCTTATTCGACAAAAACGGGCATGATAACCCACTTCTTCGACAAACACAGGCCTGAAAACCCACCTCTTCGATAGCACATAGGCCTTCCCTAGTACCGGGTTATGTGATGGCAGCAAGTTACAGCCCGATATAGATGCCTTCTAGAGGAAAGTTGGTCTTCATGATGAAGGAATGAGCTAAATCCCCCCCAAATACACTAAGGCCCAACAATATATTTGCATGATTATAACTGGACACTTGTCACCTTAAGAGCTAACTTAGCTCCACTTGGTGACCCACTCCCATTCCTTAGGAACTTAGGATAAATACATATCCCATAAATATACTTTTGAAAATATTATTAAAATATTCCCTTTAAGCTTCACACCCCTTTCCCATTCTAGTGGAGTTTATCCCCTTGTCTCTTTTCATATGATTGGTCTGTGTGTAGTGATATGTTTTATTAATATCTGATTTCAATTACATTTTACAAAAATAGGCGCACTGGCCTTTGTTGCAATCCATGCTCTCCAGCCTAATAACAACGCAGGCACTTTGGCATCAATATACATGTATACAAAGGATCTATGGCCCAAAAATATATCATGGCTACAAACACAGTTTGGCACGCACTTTGAAGCGATCCTTGTGCACTTAGCCAGGTGCGCACAAAGCTATGAAACGATGTGCACTCTTTCCTTGGTTTGTGCACACATAAATCCTCACGCACTTAATTAGGTACGCGCAAAGGTATGAAACGTGCACGCACTCTTTCCTTGGTTCATGCACGCTTAATTGTACCCAAAACTTGTGTGTCGTGGCTCATAAACCTATATATACAATTACATTTACATTACAATTGGGGTTCATCCTAGGGGTATTACACCAACCAAGTCAAAATCTTTTCAAGAACATGATTTATCAATCGTTCCCAATGTCCAAATTGAGCCTCTTGTTCACTTAGTTGTTGTTTCCTTGCCTTGATTTAGAAATCGACCCCAATTTCTGGATCAAACCCTTTCATCACTATTCATACCATATCAACCTTATGGATTTTCGAGCTTGTTCAATATTCTTTTCTTTGTTATCTTTTTTCCAAACCTTGTTCGATGATTCCTTTGGAAGCCAAATCTCCTTGATTGGGCCAAAACTCCAAAATTGGGCCCTCTATTCACTAAATCACTTTAACTTTGTCCTGATTTGGTGACCAACCCCCATGTCCAAATTGGGCCTTCCCTAATCTAACAGTAGTGAAGAGGGGTCCTAGTTTTCAAATTGGCCCTAATTCATAGAGCATTCGTCATTCAATTTCGGGCTCTTTGCACGTGTGACCTCATTTTCAAAATATTCAACTTCAATACTTAACATATACAATTCACTTTGAATTAACACTCCTTTAAGACATGTCCCATCTTAACATGATTTTATGGAGCAACAACTCAAATTACCACCCTTTCGAACTTAAGAATTAGTGCATCTTTCTCTTGGTCTTTTGATTTTAAAGTTTGAAATTGGAAGCAAATATTATTTTTTCTAATGGTCTATGCATTGAAGTAGCAATTGTAATCCCTTCATAACACTTGACATAGCTAACCAAACTCAAGAATGTTACAACCCTGGGAAAGGTTGTTTGTCTATTGGCTTCACCAACCAGGTATTTGATTTTGAAATGCTCTTGTTTGATTAGAAACTTCTTGTTTTAGTAGAGATAAGTGGTTGTTTTGTTGTTTTAGAAAGTAAAAACATATATGTGCATTTGAACTTTACTTAGTTCAAATTTAGTTAGTTATTTGTGTTAGCCCCGATTTCTTTGTTTTTTCCCTAGACATTAATCATCGAGAAATCCAAGTTTGAATTTTAATTCCCAACTAAATTAAAAACTCTAATACAATGACATGTGCCTTAGGTCAAGATCAACATCGTCATCCCTAAAATCGATTTCCATTTCAAATTACCAAAATAGTGTTTGTTCATTCATTTTAATGTGATTTTTGAGCTAAACCCTACATGCACTATTTTTGTGTTGAGATAACCTGTAGGGATTTCCATAGGGCTACTAAAGGGTATGGAAGGAAAAAGGAAGGTGAACCTAAAAGGTCGATCATAGGATAACTAAAGGATCAAATGGAGTTTGTAAATGTGACAATACCAACAAATGAAAATTCCCCCTAACTATAGATTCATTTGGTAAAAGGGAAAATAAATCTACCAAAGGCAAGCAATGAGTCATGGAATCCCACATTGCTAGAGATAATAAATTGATCACTTATGCAGATATCACATATACTACTAACTTCGATGGAGCCCACAAGTATGATGAACTATTCCTTCTAATTGAAAATGGGAAAGGGCTCAGGGATGACAAGGACTTGGATGAAAGGGAAGAAGAAGAGCTCTATAAAGAACAATTTAAAACCATCCTTCATACACCATGCAACAACCAAATATTCGGTGATGCCTTGTGCATAAATAATTAGGCCCCTGATTTAGCATATAAAGGTCAACACAAGGAGATTTCTTAATGATCAGAGAAGGTGCTTTAGATCATTCACATAAGTTGATTTTGAAGCCTATTATAAATTATCAAAGGCTAAAATTCATTTCACCAATGATTGGTTGAAATTCTTCATGCATGAACATAACTTCTATGACATCGTAATTGAGTGGTATGAGGAAGGGAGAAATTTCAAAGCCTTAAGCAACAAACCCTTCTCAACCATATACCTTAGGTCAAGATACACATTGAATATCAATTGATCATAAAAACCTTGGGTGAAAAAGATTCAACTCATGTGAAGATAGGATAGGTTCCAATTATGCATGAAATCACTTAACAAGGCATCATTTTCAAATAATTTTCAACTCGATTGCTTCCTTTCTAAATCACTAGTAGAAGCCATTGGTAGAGCTCAATTGGGTGCTTCCTCATGAACCAAATAATTTTATATTTCCTCCTATCCATTAGACGTTACTTGTGCTTCTAATACGATCATGGGGTTAGGTTGGCTTTGGTCCTCTTACCAACCTCCTATTCACGTCTATTGTAGATATTTATGGAAGAACATGTACCAATTTCAATATGTAGTTATTTATGATGGTTTCCTGGCACCACTATATGAAATGTTTTGTAAAACCTACCCGAGAATATCTCTAGAAGCAATAGAGGTGTTGAAAAACACTCGAGATTGTTATTTGGAAGAGCACTCTACATATATTAGTATTTATGGTGCCACACAAGCACCTTACACACTTCTAGAATATGTGCCAAATAGGTTGGTCTTTCAAGAGATTGAGTTTAAAATAGCTATGCATGGATTTAATGTATTCCTGATCAAACACCAAAAGTAGTTGTGCCTAACCTATCCACTGTATATAGGCATATACGAGCTAACATATTCCACTTAGGCTAGGATGGAAGGAGAACATATTGAAGCATATCATTTCTCCCTTATGACATATTCCCCTTGGATTGTTGAAAAACACAGATCAAAGGTTGGGATTTCTTTACCTTACTGCCATCAAGAGAATGAGGATGATAACCCTCACAAGAGAACATAACTTATGTAGAAGTTTTGACTAATTTTCAATTGATTTCTAAGGAGAAAGAAAGAAAGGAGGAAGAACATGTAAGGGATACCGCTGAGAGACAAGCCCTTCAAGGAAAAAGGAAAGAGTAAGAAAATAGAGGATTGGAGGCCTTGGAGAAGGTTAAGGAAGAAGTTGAGGCCAAAAGAAAAGAGAAATCACAAAAAAAACTGCCAAGAAAGAAGAATTGGCAAAGAGAAGGGAAGTAGATGCTAAAACGAGAGTTGAATTGGTAGTAAACAAAGCAAAAGAGGAAAGGAAAGCCAAAGTTGATGCAAAGGCGAAGGAATTAGCAAGGAAAGAAGCTAATACAAAACATGGAGAGTAGAAAAAAAATGAAGAAGAAAACTTTGAATAACACTAAAGCATAAGAAACAACACAAGAAGAAAATGAGCTAATGCAGTAGACCAATGAAGACAACATAGTGCAACTAGACTTAGCACAAATGGAAGAAGTTTTCAACACTCAAACCTTTGCTGGTAAATTTTGGTTTAGGCATGGTTATAGGAGGTGATGACTTTATTCCAAATCCTATAGATGAAGTTGTTGATTTGGAATTCTTTTCATTTGACAATTGGAGGAAGCAAGTAATAATACAAAAGAGCGAGAGAAGAAAAATCGGCATGGCTTCTGAAGTAATACTCACCATTGAAACTGCGGTGATGGACACAAAAGAGATGAGTTTAGCTTCCTATTCCTTTGTTGATTTATCCTTAGCTTAAGAAAATGTACATAAAGTTGTAGATGAATAAAAGAAGATGAGAGAGTATGAAAGCAAAATCACCTTGCTAGAGAATCAAGTTAATTACTATAAATCTGGCAAGTATCAGCTTGCAAATTTTATTGTTTATGCTTTTAGAATACAATATTAATTGAATAATGTTTAGAAGAGTTCCATGACAAAGCCCAACTTGTGTAAGATTATGGTCAAGATATTGTTGGTGTCATGATCCATATCCAAACATGGGAGCTTGTTGAATTTATATTTAATAAGGTTAAAGAATGGCAGTCCTATTTAGAGGAAGTTCCCAAAGAAATAACTATTTTCACACTTGAAACATTCAAAGAGATGTACTTTGGCTTCAAATATTGGAAACATGCAGCTTACAATGCTCTTAGGGGAGTTACTCATGGAGTAATAGATGTTGTTATGTTGTGGCAAGTTATAAAAAATATGGGCAATACTTCCATTTACCATATTTTGGGCCAAAGGACAATTTATTTCCATAGGAGTAGGTATATGAAGACATAGAATATTATATAAGCTCAAGTAGAAAATATATCGGTTCCCTGTCTTAATTTTATGAAGCAACCATTCCAAAGTTTGTTGAAGATCTTATCAGGGAAATGAGATGAATTAGAGTTGTGCTGCCTAAGATGGACAAGTTTGAAAAAATGAAGAGGCGGAACATATCATCTTACAAAGCTCCTTTCAAACAACATCATTTTCCTCAAGGAGATGCATTAAATCAAACTTTTGAGGCGTGGACTGCACATATAAGGAAATGGAGAAAATAAAAAGGTGAGGCTTCCTCAAGCCACATGGGGCAGTCTTTTAGAGAAAAAGATTCAAACTGACAAAGAGGGTCGACTCCCCAAGTGGGAGAAAATGGTAGCTTACTTGAGGAACCCAACAGACAAGAAGGGGAAATGAATAGTCAACGAGATGTATCAAGATGATTGATCCCCTCTTCTTCATATTTTCTATAAAGAGGATGAATTCAATTGTATAGAGGATTTTTTCGTGTGCATGTTGTAGACTTTTCTATGAAGTGTGAATGAATGAGAAGCCATTGTTGGCCAAACCATTTGGAGATACACTTTAGTTCTAAAATGTGTGGTTTTTGGAACATTTTCTACTAATTTACTAAATTTTGGAACAATATAAGCATTTGTTTTTACAGTGCATATTTTTCTCACTTATAAGCAAATTGTTTCATTTTGTTTATCTCACAAATTGTTTGTCGATAGCCTTATGCATAGTATTGTAGTCAAGTGCTCATTACCAAACTTTTCTGTAATGAAGCTAGTTATAAAATTTATTTCTTTTATTTTCTCAAGTAATTTTTTATTGAAGGTTTAAAGTAGTGATATATTTGGTGCTATGCTTACCTCATCAATTTTTCTAGTTAGCCTAGGCATCATTCTACTCTTTGCATATTAGATTAATCGCATCTCATTTATTGCATTTTTAAAATACCTAAGTGGTTGATCGGGCTACAATCAGTAAAACCAAACAAAAACCATCTAAATATCGTTGGGCCATAAACCAGATGGATTCCCTATTCCAAATAATGTAATGACTAATCAGGGCCTTTCAATGGGGAGAATTTGTACTGATTGCACATGGTCATTTAGCCATGTCAACATGATCAGAAAATAAAATAATTAAATTAATAATATTAAATCTTTCATCCTCATGAAATGAAATAAAAATATAAACTTGAAATGCTAAAGAAATTATCAATAGAAGGAAGTTAAAATATTACAATGATTTTATCAATCCTATTTTGGATTGTAAAAGCTATTTTTCCAATATTATAAACTTAGAAAACCGATGCTCGTGGCCTACCTAGTGAAAGTGGTGGATGGACTAATCCAAAAACACTTTGAAATGCACTAATTTCTAAAATTTGTGAGACAAAAGAGGTTGAGAATGAACACCATTTCATTTAAAAATGCCCTATCCTTGATAATATAAGACATAACTTTACATGATTTAAGCATACTCTTGAGGACTTTCTCACTTATGAAAATCATAATAGGTTTAGTACTTTCTTTTCCACCATGTTTAAATATATAAATGATGTTTTGTCGAGGGGTGTATAGCTCAAGTGGTTGGGAGGTAAGTTTCGTACTCTCACCACTTGAGTTCGAGTTCTCAATGAGAAATTTGGCCCGTTGTGATGAGGATAGAAGGGTATGTTGCCCCAGGAGTGGGACCCCTATGGGTGTGTCTCTCTATGTCTCGGCCCTTGCTTAGTTAGTTAGTTAGTTGGATAGTTAGTTAGTTAGTTAGTTAGTTAGAATACACATGAAAAAATATCAATGTGGAATACATTTTATTAATATAATACACGTATAAATACATAATCTATGACCTTTGGATTCATTGTCCAAGAGGTCTCTTGGACTCCTGGTGATAGTTCATATTCACTTGTGACTTTTCATATGCCTTCTCAAGTGAATAATACCATAACCCCAATGGATTAGGTTTCCAATATTCCCCCCTTAATCCAAAGGGGTGTATGTGAGTCCAAGTAGAGAGATGAAATCTGGAAGTGGACAATTGCCAATATATGAATGTGTTCTTTGAATTTAGTGGTTTTGGGATGGCCACAAACCAAATGGCTAGTAGAAGTTGATGTCTTCTACAAAATAGTGGTTTAAGGAAGACCACAAACTCTGGAGGTTAGCTCTAAGGCTCAATGCTTCCTAGAATATTTCCTAATCTAGCTAGAAGTTGGTGTCTTCTGCTAATTGGAAGTGCTCTCAAATGGTGGTTTAAAGATGACTACAAACTGTTGTCTAGCAGAAGCTATAAGTTTTATACTAAATGGAGGTTTAAGATGACCCCAAACTATTGTCTAGCAGAAGTTGTAAGTCTTCTACTAAATGGAGATTTAAGATGACTACAAACTATTGTATAGCATAATTTATAAATCTTCTACTAAATGGAGGTTTAAGATGACCACAAATTGTCGTCTAGAAGAAGTTTTAAGTCTTATACTAAATGGAGGCTTAAGGAAAACTACAAACCAAATCATGTTGATGTAATATGGCTCTGAATCTGGCTCACTTGTTCTTGCTCGAATGATATAACTTTGAAACTCGAAGCATAATTGCCAATCATTGATATTATTCCCCTGTCAAGTAGAACATGAGAAGACAAAAATATTTCCATTGCAATATGTGTCAACACTCGAGAATGAATTCTTCAGTATGATCGATATATCTACATGGTTGCCGATGACCATTGCCAAGAAGTGATCTAACCAAAGTGATTGTTTACTCTTATAGGTTTCTTAGATTTGGGACATTTGTCTAAAGGATGATTATTCTTTCCACATTTTTCACAAGAATGAAGATCAAAACATTGATCCTTCACGTGGCCAACTCAATGACAATATTGGCATTTAGGAATCTTCTATTGAACTGGAGCAGGTGAATATGAACTTTCTTGAAGGAACCAAACACTTTGGAAATATATTGGTTTGATATAATCTAGAATATGAAAGGTGACTTCCTTTTCATATCCAATACATGTTATATGCTTATTGTGTACGATTTCTTCCCAATGTCTAATGATTGGCTTGGAAAGAGAACACTGAACTTGTTCGTGCACAACTTCATCTTCATCTATAGTTGTATTTGAAGTTGGCTCATTGAGTTGCTCCTACACTGGCTATTGATCTAAACCATCATAATTATCATCATCATCGTAAAAAGAGTTGTTCTGAACAAGGACTAGTTCAAAATGTTAAAGATTATTTCATTGAAATTTATCATGAAGAATTTGAGTTTGACTTTGAAGCAGTTCTACTTTGGCTTGTGAAACTTGCAAACAAGTTAGATAGATTGAAGAGTTGTTTTGTTGAGTATGATTGTGTTGTCTTCAATAGTGATTATTAGAGTATTCATTAACCCTAATAATTTATCAATTCGATCCATTCAAAGACTGACTTACACCTCAAAGGGTTTCTTGCAACTCCACCCTTTGACAATCAGACTCGACAATTCAAACTCAACAAATGAAGGGTGTTGGCTTCTATTGAAAATGCAATTGTTTATCATGCAATTCAACTTAGCTTCAAAAAGTACAACTTACAAAAAGACTATTTGCAAGTTACCATTGTTCTTGATTTTGGAGTTGAATTGATCTTCAGGATCGAATGTGTCGTCTGTGTTTTGAGTCTATCATTCCTTCCGACTTGCTTATTTACAATATTACGCTTTGCCGACCCAAATATCTCAATGACCATAACAAGCACTTTCTTTCAACAAGAACTTATCACAATTCAAATCCCCAAACCTAAGAATGTAATAACACATCCCAAGGTCCTTCCTTTGGACCAGATATTTAGATAGAGGCCAAAAGGAAAGATATTGACAACTTCTTCCGGAGCAAGTTTCTCTTGATCATCAATAATTCATGTAGCTACCCATTTGAATTGTTCATCCTCACTAACTCGCTTCATTAAACCAAAACCAAAAAACAAATTACTACATTTAATCCAAGTTAATTAAACCAAAACCAAAAAACAAATTACTACATTTAATCCAATCCAAGTTATGATTTGAGATAGTTGAATAGTGAAAAGACTAAAAGTAATAAAGTAATGTAAGAGATAATGATGAGCTATTTGGTTTTGGATCTTCCACTAATTACAACAATAGGTGAAACAAGAACAATATAAATCAATTTGAAAAAGAATTGATTCCATCAATGTACCATTTAAAGCGGGTGTTCAGAATATAAGGAAATTGATATTTGCTTCATCCAACTAATCCTTCATGCATGGTTCTAGCTTCACTAAAAAAAATCTTAGATTGTTCCTTACACACGTATTTTCTCATTAAAGGCACCTTCCATTAATTGGTCAAAGATTTTATCCCAACGCACTACTACAAGAACTCAATTGTCTTCTACGTACATGCTTGGGAATGATACAAGTTGACCTACCCGGGCCAACTTCTCTATCTTGCATTATTATCTTTGAAAATGTATCAACTTGGGCACCGAAGCATTGAGAGAAAGAAATTAGTCGCAGGAAGATTGTTTCACGCTGAAATTGCACTAAAAGAACCCAAAAAAATACAATAATCAGATCCACAGATCAACTGACTGGTTCCATATGGAGTTGGTTAATTCGAGAACAATCATTCTTTTTGAGTTATCTTTTGGTAGGTTTTTTGGCAGCTTGTTTTTAAATTTTAGGTCAATTCAAAATTTTGATCGATTTTTTGAGCATTTGGGTTGGAGTAAAACCTTAAGGTAAAGTTCTAAAATGCATAGAAATTTGATCCATGCAAAACTCAAACTACTCTTGAAAATCTGACTGGATTCGAACTCTTTTTTTTTTTTTTTTACTTGAAAAGCAGATCTGTTTGCTCCCAAGTTAACCTACTCCGATTCCATATCCGAAATCGAATATTCTACCCAGACTATTCCTTCCCGCCAGACTCGAAATGCTAGGGTTGAATTTCAAGGTGATTCCAGGATTCCGAGCTAGATGAGTTGATATATGTACGATGGAAGGATTGATGAAAAAATGTTTGACCAACGAAAGCTTCCGGCAACTTCGATTCCATGACCTTCGAGCTCACAGAGCACCGTGGAATCGACTGGTGCATAGGTTCGTTTTCACGAAGAGACTCACGAAATATGCCTCCGATGCTTCTTGCAAAGCCAATGAATGCGTTCACAAATTTTGTTCATGGGTTTTGTTCTTTCTTCCATTGGGAAGTTGAGGTAGAGAGATCGCTTGTTTCTCGCAGGTAGAGAGGAGAGGTGGCTAACAGAAAGGTTTCATCACGACATTACCAAAGATGGCTGACTGAAGGGTTTCACGAGGCTTATGAGAAAATTAAGGTCATTACGAGAGCATGTACAAGGTCATATTCATAGATAGAAAATTCATGGTGATAAAGAGGTAGGGGCAATTTTGCAACGGGACAGACATTAGAGAAGTTTATTTCTACACATTGTTGGAATAGAGAGACATACTTCAGATCTGACACCAAAGTGTGTGCCAAGAACAAACTTGCGGAAAGATAGAAGGTAAAAAGGCAGAGAAACGTTTATGCGGGGGAATGAAAATGCCTGAGGGGAATAAATGAGACATATGTTTATGCATAAGGAAGACTCGGCTATGGAAAAATACCATAGGTTAGTTTAGGCCCTAAGAATTGTAGGCACTTTGATACCGCTCTTAGAATACATACAAATGGATATCAGCATGGAATGTGTTCTATTAATATGATACATGTATAAATACATCATATATGATCATTGGATTCATCTTCCAAGAGGTCTCTTCGATTTTTGATGACAGTTTCTATTCACTTATGATTTTTCATATTCCTTCTCAAGTGAATAATACCATCTCTCTCTCTCTCTCTCTCTCTCTCTCTCTCTCTCTCTCTCTCTCTCTCTCTCTATATATATATATATCAGACTGAGTGATTTTTGGATGGCTCTGTAGTTTCGATTTCGGTATGGTTATGGGGCTAGTTTTTCCGCAAGAAAACCCTAGCCCCCAAACGTCCCTCTCACCTCCCTCTGGTTCCGCCTTCCCGTTCATTGTCGACCCTCCTCTCCCCATGCGACCTATGTCTTTGCGCAAACAAGCTCCCCCCTTCACTTCCTCCACATACCCCCTTCCTCGACATTAGCCCCACCTTGTCCCCCGATCCCTCCTCGCTCCCCCATCTAGCTTCCTCCTTTGTTGATTCAAGTCAATGTAAAATCAGACAGAGGAGACAAAACTTCTTGACTACTCGACAAAGCCGCTTCTAGGCACAGACATATGGTTGCTCCCCCCATCTGGCAACTCGCGTAATTTTTCTAGCCTTCTTCCATCACCATCCTCCCTCACCGACGACATATTCTCCCCACTAGATTTGTTGATTCATCCCTCTCCCACAAATCCCCCCTTCCCCTCTCATGAAGGCCCTTCCCCATACACTGATGAACCTATAACTTCACACACTCCATCTGGTACTCGCCCTGTCACTTCCTCATCTGTCACCCCCTTTACCCCCCTAGACAATGCTTCCTCCACTTTGAACCTGCCTCTCTCCTACCTGCGAAAATTTTTACCACCGCAGCCACAAGCGGTTTCCTCGTTGGGAAGTCTTGTTATCTCCCTCACCTTTGAATTGCTTATGTCAAGGTTGCACAAGCCACCTAACCCTAACTCTGAGAAAACTGCCATCGGTATGGCCCCTCTGCGAAAGAGTGAAAAATGCATAAAGCGACGAGAAGGGCCCATAAACCTCACACTTGGCGATGGAATAAATCTCAACGACATCGTCACCATGCAGAATACCACCCTGGTTGGAAGATTTGCTAGCAAGCGACCATCCCCGAATTCTCTCGGAACATGGACTGCAACAAACTTTGCAAGCTACATTGGGTACCAACCTTCCAGTCTCATTCTCGCGAAAGGGTAGCTTGCCTGGACCTTCAAGTATGAAGCAAACTCTTTGGCTATTCTCTTTGGACGTTGGTGTTACGAGACTCGAGCCCTTATTTTGAAACGTTGGACTCCTGAATTTAACACCTCCTCTGCCCGTTAGAAAGTTACTCCAATCTGGGTCAGGCTTCCATGTATGCCACTTTCTTTTTGGACCGAGGAAAATTTTCAGAAACTTGGATCCGCCCTGGGCCATTTCTATGAAGTAGACCTCTCCTATAAGCAAATTGGATACATGGCCATGGCTTGCATATTGGTCAGACTCAAATTGCCATGCGGCCTAGCAAACTGCATCTCCATTCAACACCAAGGTTGCACCTTCATGCAAGAGTTGGATTATGAAGGGATTTCGTTCATATGCAGTCACTGCCACGTCTATGGCCATTTGGTGAAGGACTGCTCATTGCTAGCAAAAAAACAAAAATGGGTCGAGAAATCATCAATGGTCCCGCAGAGATCTGCACCCCCTCCCCTACCTCTAACAACTCCTCTTGTTGTCTCCGTGAAACCTTCTGCAAGTGGCCAACACTAGGCGTCCCCAAATGGAACTCCACAATTGCCTACCTCCTCGTCACCAGTGGATAACACGGGTAAGCAATTCTCCCCCCTACCAATTTACCTCCTTCCACTTCTTTTTTCGATTTTGTTACTCTCAACACTCTCGACTTCACTCCCCCTCACAACCCTCTAGACATTTCATTTCTTGTTAGCCTCTCGGGAATCACAAGACATGTCATGTCTCCAATTATCTCCCTTCCACCTCCCATCATTTTAGATCATCCCCCCTCCCATTCTCCTCCTCTAGCCTCCCT
>ML791278.1:49500-60592 GCA_009831015.1 Picea engelmannii | reverse complement strand
CCCCCCCCCCCCCCACCCCCAACTTGAACCACCACACTCCCTCTCCCTCCCTTCCTCCCATCCCCCTCCTCCAAAATAAAACCTTCGGTCCTCAACCCAGAAATCAGGAGAGGACCCCATTGGCACCCTAGGGGGTCTAGGTTGTCTCGAGGACCAAGACAAAATACCCAATATCAAAGGAAGAAAATCCTATTTTTCTCAGGATAAAAAACAAGCCCAATCTGAAATTCAGTCTCGGAAACAAAAATCTCTTCTTGGGGCTCTTAGAGCATTGACCCCCTCTCAGGGTTCTCTATGATTTTCCTCTCACACAACTGTAGAGGGTTGGCCAATCCCTCCAAAAGATGTCCATTCAGAGACTAGTCGACCTACATAATCCTAGACTCCTTGTTCTACAGGAAACAATGATGGACGAAGATACAACTATCAAATTGATTTCATCTTCCTTTCCGGAATGTGATTCGAATTATTTTTGAAACGAAATGAAAGTAGAGATATTACATTGAGATACACACAAATATTGCCAGAAACAGAGAAATACAACAATACATGATTTCTATTAATGAAAGAAATGTACAAAGACTGTAAAAATACAGAGTGAATGAACTCGCTAGAATGGTGGCAGCGTATTTATGAGAAGAGATGTGACGGCTACGCTCATTTGCAAGAAGATGAGTACAATGAGGCTCTGAAGGCCTTTTTATAATATACATGAATTCCAAAACCCTAGACATCCAAAAACCTAACCCTAGGAGATGAAGCGCCAAAAGTCATGTGGGCCCCGTTGGGGTAAGTTAGTACATCAACCTCCTGGGGTCGTAACTTTTGCATACGATCTTTGTTTTAGGCATGCAATAGCTCGTTGAAAATGTCTTTTTGAGAACTACAAATTATGTCGATCGGCTATGAATTTGTCAATAGTTTGACCGTTGCAAGCCCAAAAAACGTTGTTTAGGGCCTCAAAACGGTCCTGAAAGTACATAAAGATGTACTGACATGAAAACTGACAAAATAAGCTAGTTGGAATAGGTGGGCGGCCACCAATATCCACCTAGATGTTGTGTAGGGATTCAAGACAGTGTCAGAAGTGCATAACCCACAATTACAAAGAGATGTCACAATTACAGAGAAACATGTTGAACTAAAAACTGTCAAGATGAGCCAAGTGGAATTTGGAACAGGTGGGTGGCCACCAATATCCACTTGGATCAGTCCTTCCCCCTTAGGAAGGGATGGTCTCCATTGTGTTGAGTTCCCAGGGAAGACGGGAAAGCATTTGTTGAATTTGAATCTTGGTGAGTTGCTTGCCTTGCTGGAGAAGTTGCGTTGCTTGGTCTGTGGAAGGCTATCACAAACCTATTGTTGGCGAGGTTGAATATGTTCCACCAATATGTTGTATCTTGCTTGACGGGGCATTGTGAAGGCACCATCATAGGTGAAGAAGCAATATCTTCTTTCCCTTTTGCAATCTGCTTTTGTTAGATAGAAGTTGTTGAGGTTGTAGTGGTTGCAGTGGCCTTCTGTTAATCTTTTGAACAAATTGTGAAGAGGTTGAATTTAACAGTATGAGAGATTACCTTGCAGCAATGTTTTGGTGGAACATTAGTCGGAACTACCTCTAGTATCCTGTAGAGATGACCCCCCAAAGTAATAATGACACTACAAGGTCGAGACTCATAAATAGTATGACATTTCCACATATATGGTTGGCTCAAAACAACATCACAGACATCAAGAGGGGAAGCATCACACACTACCTCATCCTTGAGGCATTGGATGCCATAAGACATGTGACACTGTTGACTGACACAGAGATCTCGTCCCTGGAAAAGGCACTCGATGTTGTAAGGCTACGGGTGTGGTGTTGTCGACAACCACAATTGTTTGACGACCTCAGCTAAGATGTGGTTCTTCTGGCTTTCACTATCAACAATAAAATGCAATGGGGTCCCTTTCATCCACATCTATGAATGGAAGAGTTGCTCCCCCTCTTCGGGATCTATTGGTTCTTCTGGTTGAATTGTTGTGGTCGTGACGATAGCAATGGGGTTTGCGTCGTTGATCTGCCTTTTTTCATTATTTTATGGATCAGATTTCGAATCAGGGTTTGACTCCTTGTCTTTGATCTCAGTCACCAATGACTGTTTTGAGTGACATTCGTCATTGTGCGAGGGGATTTTGTGGAAGTCGCACCACTTCCCAGTGCCATTCTTAGTCTTTCCCTTATCCTTCTTTTCATGTGTATTGGACTGGTTTTCAAGAGGCTGTCGGTTAGGGTCATCTTTATTATGCTTTGGTTGTTGCGGATTTGAAGACTTGAACTCCCATTTGTTCTAGTGCCTAAATTTCTGCTCGATTTTGATAGCATATCCATAGGCAACTCTCATTGATAAGATGTTTAGGAAATCCATTTCGGTTTGGATGTATCTATGTAGAGCCCCATGGTATTTCAGAACCAGATGTCACTCGGAGTCTTTGATACCCAACTTGGTGCACAAGGTATGGAAAGTATTTGTGAACTTCGACACCATTTGGCCCCTCTCTTGCCGCAGTGTGGTCCATCTCATGTATTGGTCTTCATAGTTATCAACAGGGTAATATTGTTCCTTGACTGCATCCACACAAAAATCCCAAGTGGGATCGGCCCCATATATTCCAGATTCCTCTGTGGAACTTTGCTCCCAATAAGTTTCCCACCAATGTTTGACATGGGGGAGAGCCTTGAGGAGTGCAAAGGTGATCTTTTCTCTGTCGAAAAAATTGTAAACAGAGAAATAACCTTCTAGCATATTTAACCATTTTTCTAGGGCATCTGCATCTATTGACCTTCAAATATGGGAATATCAAAATTAAATTGTACCTTGAAGGGAGAGGTTCCTCCAAAGCGGTCGCTTGATGAAGATGCGTATGTTGCTATCGGTAGGCATTGAAGGATGTGGGAAAAATTCTCCATCATTTCGTCCCTCTGTCGCACGAGAGCTTGCTCAAGCAACAGGTTAATAGAATCTTTTGCTCCGTCATTTTTCTTTTCTTCTGCCATTGAGGGTTTCTTGGGCGTGCAAGAGCGATTTTCCTCAAGAGAGACAAGCTCAAGACCCAACTTGCTATACTTGGACCTCATTGGGGACATGCACTGAAAAACGATTAAGAGCATCCTACTCTGATACCACTGATCCAGATTATTTTTGGAATGAAATGAAAGCATAAATATTACATTGAAATACACACAAATATTGCCAGAAACGGAGAAATACAACAATACATGATTTCTATTAATGAAAGAAATGTACAGAGATTATAAAAATACAGAGTGAATGAATTCACTAGAATGGTGGCAGCTTATCTCGGAGAAGAGATGTGACAGCTACGCTCATTCGCAAGAATATGAGTACAATGAGGCTCTAAAGGCCTTTTACAATAAATATAAATTCCAAAACCCTAGACATCCAAAAACCTAACCCTAGGAGATAAAACGACAAAAGTCATGTGGGCCCCGTTGTGGTAAGTTAGTACATCAACTTCCCATCGTCATAAATTTTGCATACGATCTGCGTTTTAGGCTTGTGATAGCCCATTGGAAAGGTCTTTTCGAGAACTACACATTATGTCGTCAAACTTTGACTTTGTCTTTAGTTTGATTGTGGCAAGCCCAAAAAACGTTGTTTAGGGCCTCAAAAAGGCCTCAAACGTACAGAAAGATGTACTGACATGAAAACTGCTAAAATAAGCCAGTTGTAATAGGTGGGCGACCACCAATATCCACCTGGATGTTGTGTAGGGATTCAAGACAGCCCCGGAAGTGCAAAACCCACAATTACAAAGAGATGTCACCATTACAAAGAAACGTTTTGAACTGAAAATTGTTAAGATGATCCAAGTGGAATTTGGAACAGGTGGGTGGCCACCAATATCCACCTGGATCAAAATGGAACTTCTTAGGTTTGGACGCATCTGGGAAATCAAGCGGTCTCATTACAGGATGGAGAAAAGACTCCCTCCAACTCACCAACTCCTAGGCCATGTCGTCTATTCCGGGCACAATTTTTTTCCCCTCCCTTTAACCTCTCCTTCCTCTTCATTAATATATATGGGCCTTACTATGACATAAAGATCTTTTGAGACAAACTTCTCCCCTCTCCCCTCATATCCTCTGGAAACATCATCCTAGTTGGAGATCTCAATTTCACTTTAGGATCTTGCAAAATATGGGGCCCCTCAACTCAGCCTAACCCACTAGCCGACTATTTCATCAAAAAGATTGAGGACTCTAAGTTGATCGATCTCCAACCAATCAAGTTAGCCCCCACATGGCGAAATATGTGACCTGGAGATGCCTACATTGCCAAGTGTCTTGACTGCTTCCTATTCTTTGAATCTTTCATATAGGAAAATTATCGTTTCCGCCAATGGGTCTCTTTGGGTGGAGTCCCTGACCACTCCCCCATCCTCTTTGAGCTCGCTCCAGATCCAAAGAAACCCCCCATCCATTTCAAATTCAACTCTTCTAGTTGGAGGATCAAAACTTCTTAGGCCTTGTCAAAAGCACCTAGACCCCCTACAATGAGGAGCTCCCTGAATCTTCGTCATTACAATTTCTAGAAAATATCAAAAAATTCAAGAAGGCCATGATAGCTTGGAAAAAGGAACAAAAACTCAATAAAAATCAATCTCTTCTAGAGATAGAGTAAAAACTAAAAACTTGGCTAGAAGAAGAGGCAGATACAAACTTCATAGAGGAACAAAAAGCAAAAATCCTTCTTTTGGAACAATAGAGGAATGTCATTTTTATATCTAGAGAAAAGGAATGGAGGTTAAAGAATCAATCCCTCTTGCCCCTTTCAACTCCACTTTCATCGCCCTCATTCCAAAGACAGACAACCCACAATCTTTTGATCAGTTCTACCCTATCTCTCTCTACAACAACATATACAAAATCATCACAAAAATCATAATTGTTTGTTTAAAAGACATCCTTGTAGATAAGATTTCAGGAGAACAATTTGGCTTCCTGCAACGAAGACAAATACACCAATCTATTGGGCTAGCAATTCAAATCAAAAGTCCAGCAGATGGCCTCAAATATCTGGGATTCATTCTCAAGGCCATTGGATACAGAAAAGTAGATTGGGCATGGTTGTTGGCCAAAGTGGAAAAAATAATACTTTCTTGGTGCAATTGATGGATTTCCAGAGCTGGAACATTAATTCTCCTCAAATCAGTCATTGAAGCAATCCCTTTATATTGGACTTCTCTTGCATGGGTTCCAAAAGGAGTGCTTCACAAAATAAATCAATTGGCCACTCATTTCCTATGGACGGGTAAAGAAGACACCGGACCCCTAGTTCTAGCTTCAAAAAAAAATATCACAAAACCCAAGGACAATGGTGGTTGGGGCCTCAAGGACCTCTTCTCCTTTGCAAAATCTCTGGTAGCAAAGAACATTTGGAGTCTAGTAGATGGAACAGGGCTTTGACGCATAATGATAAAATAAAAATGCATCCCTTAGAGGTCTCTCCTGGAATGGATCTGCTCACCAAACAAATCCACAGAGAATGGAACTATCATTTGGAAAACCATCATAAACTCTTTTCATATTATTGGAGACTGGATCGTCTATAAAATTGGCAATGGTTTGAATGTTCTAATTGGGAAGGATCTGTGGATAGGATGTGCAAATAATCATATTTGGCTTGAAGAACTCATCAACAACCTAAATCATAGAGGTTTTTATTTTCTAAACCAAGTGGGGCACAAAGATTATTTATCAGGAGTTACAAGATGGATGTCGGGAGAAGATATAAATTTAGAAGCACATCAAATACCAGCATGGAACGACTACACTCACTCTTTGAATAACTCATTTTCTAGGCTCTCGAATCAATATGACCAACTTGTCTGGTCCTTCATCCCTTTAGGGAAATACACTCCCAAACTTGGTTACATGTCACAATTCCAAGTTGCAGAACAAGAACCACCCCCTCAGTGGGGAAAAATTCTCTCGAAATTAAACAGTCCTCCAAAATAAAATAAAAATATTCATGTGGCTCCTCCTAAAAAACCACCAACTTGGGAAAACTTACAGAAGCAATCATTCACAGGGCATAGGAGATGCTCCCTATGCAAATAAAAAGAGGAATCTAGCCCCCACCTCTTCCTTCATTGCCCATTTACAAAATCAGTTTGGAGAGAAGTAAGTAGCTCCCTTTGACCATGTTTAAATTGGAATGGTTCAAAGCTTTCAGAGGCTCTTCAGAATTGGCTGTCAGAACATCGGAATCAGGGATACAAAGCCCTTCCACTCATTTTTCCTGGGGCATATGGTTGGCTCACAATCATGTTATTTTTTAGGATAAATCTGGTAACATCACACATACAACAATACAATGCCTCAAAATTTTCTCTACTTTCCCCCAAAAAAGCACATCCTCCTTTGTGAACAAATATTTAAGGCCATCTTCTAGCAACAAGGAATCTCCATGGGCCTTTTTCGATGATGCAACCGAAAGCACCCCCTCTATAGGAGGAGCTAGAGGAGTCCTGCACACTTCAAAAAACCATATTCTTTCATTCTCGGCCGGTTTAGGAGAAGCCACCAACAATTTTAGTGAACTCATGGCCCTTTATCTCTTGCTCCTCTTGGCCCTTGAAAAGAACATCAATCAACTTAATATCTATGGAGACTCAATGTTTGTCAATCAAGTCATGAAAGGCACACACATCGATACCTTTACTGGAGGAAATAAAAAGGTGCATTGCAGATTTCACTCATATTTCATTTACACATGTCTACGTGAATCACAATAAAAAAATGGACCAACTCTCAAAAGTTGGACTGGCTATGGAAAAAGGAAGATGGAAAATCAGGGAAGAAGACCCAAATGGCTCCTGAGAACATTTTCACAACACTTGGACCGTTCTTTGATTGAGAAACATCTCCTCTTTTTTATATTTATGCAGACCAAAAGCATACTTTTCTAAATACTAGGAAGGATTTCAGACTCTTGACCTCACCGAATATGATTAGATATTTTTGATGTAAACTATGTGGTAAATGATATACTTCAGACTCTCATTGGATCCTGGGGATTCGATTTTTGTTCAAAATATTTTTTGGGAAGCACTTTTTTGTGCAGTGATCAGTTGCAGATCAAACACGGGACATGAATGCCAATGACACATACGAATGTAATTTTATTCCTCTATAAATAAAATTATTGATTTTTTTTTCCTTGGAAATTATATATATATATATATATAACTTATTTTACATTAGTTGATTATATAAACAATTCATTTAATCAATTGGAAGATGAATATTTTGTAAAATTGGTTAAGGATAGTTGGACCCCATTTGATTGTTCTTCTAATATGTCAATTGCACTTTAGTTTGAAGGAAATATGAAGAAGTCAAGCAAGTTGATATTAGATGGGTTGATGAGAAAAAGATTTGAGATGATCAAGACCTAGTGACATATGGATTAGAAGCTTTATTCAAACAAGAGATGGCTAGTTCTCTAGATGTGGAATACAAAATCAATATTCCCCATTTGGAATGAAATTTTAGGAAAAGTTTGGTTGAAAATGAAGTTGCGTGGACACTAAAAAATAGAGCTTTGTGGCTCAAAAAGGGTGATGAGAATACTATTTTTTTCATCAATATGCTATTCATAAGAAAATTCAACTACTATTTGGAAGATTGCACATCTTGATGGAAATGTAGTTTCAAACTTTGAAGATATTGATTGTGTTGGATTTGAACATTTTAGTGGTATTTACAAGGAAGAGAGTAGGGCGACTCTCGTTGAAGTGGTTAAAATGACAACATATTTCCCAATTTTTATCAATGAGGAGGATAATCCAGGTTTATGGAGGTAGTTTATAGAGAGGAGCTTTAAAGTGTCCTTCAATCTCTCCAAAAAGACAAAAGTCCAGTCCTTTATGGCTGGCTCATGGAGTTTTTCATGGGGCTCTATGAGATTATGGATGGATATTTTTTTAGTGTGTTTGAAGATTCGAGGGCTATTGGAAAAATATTCACGACTTTGAATTCTACCTTTATTTATCTTATTTACAAAACTGACGATCCTCTTTGTTTGAGGGGTTTACGCCCATCTCATTATGTAATTGTATCTATAAGATAATGAGAAAAATCATATATATGAGAGTTAAGAGCTTGCTATCAAATTCAATATCTAAAGAGTAATTTGGTTTCATGTCAGGGAGACAAATTCATTGTAACACCTTGGTTTCCCCCAACTTGTAATTAATCATTAAGCAGGATCACCATGCTATGGTGTGGGAAAAATGTAAATGTATTATTGTTTGAATTTCCAATAACTAAATGTGGGGGTGAAGCTTTGAATTAATGGCCATGATATCACTAGAGGAAAGAATGGGAAAAATATGGAGAGGGTTCATTATGTCAAAATGACCCCAAATTCTCCTTGTTGAAAATAATAAGCCTCATCCAAATTCCAAGGAAAAATTAGTTAATAAGAAAAGTAGTGGTGGTTGAACCATCAACCACCCCAATGAATGGAAGCATGGAGGGTCTGGTTGGGGAGACAGAAAACAGTCAGCCCGAAGTACCACACGGTGTAGTTTTCATGCAGGCCCAGATTGACCCGAGTTTCCTTTTGACATAAGGAACAAGACAGGTCCATAACCTTCTCAAGGAGAATATAGGTGAAGAGAGACAAGGATAAGACACACTGAGGAAGAGGAATGCGTGAGAGGCTCTACATAGAGCAGTAGAGACACCAGATAAGAGTGCATGCACAGAGGGGAACGCGCGACCCAGATATGCAGATGAAAAGAGGAAGGTCGTGGGCTTGATTTTGAGGAAGCATCTGATAAACCTCAAAGGGATGTTGTTACAGATTGAAGGTCTCCAAGAAATGGCATAGATTCCCTAGTGATATCATGGCTCGACATAGGGGTGGACAAAGTGCTAAGAGTGAATGCCCCTGAGCCTATGGTTGGGTGGAAAGGCTTAGACCCACAGATAGTTAGTGTTAAGACCTAAATAGTGTCTCGTTACCCCCTAATTGGGGCATATTACATTAGTAATGCTATTTTATTTATGTTGGATTAAGTCCATTAGTTGTAATTGTACCTCCTAGTCTCCTATATATACCAAGGAGACATTTTCATTTGGAATCATCTTGTATTTGGAAATTTATGTGGGTATAAGGAGGTTTCCCCCTCGAAGAGGCTTATTATATGAATTTCTCTCTTTTTCAAGGCGTTGAGTACTCATTCTAAGGTTTTTCTATGCTATATTTATATTTGGTTCTTAACATATGGTATCAGAGCTCAAGGTCTTGGGGTTTCGCTGCTACATCTGAGACACCTTGGAATTTTCACTATAACTTTTTTTCTACACCATTTCAGAAGGAACGACTTGGAGCATATTTATTAGATGGATCAAGGTACATTGGGTTAAAATTTCAGCTCCTGAGGCCTTATACTTTCGAAGATACAACCTGTGTAAGATAGGGTTCTGGAATCATCCTGAATTGAGTCATTGTGGAATTTTCGCTATAATTTTTCTTTTGTAACGTTTCAGACCCTGAAATCCAGAGGATATTCACATAAATTAGTAATGTATTTGTGGTAAAAATTTCATCTTCTAGGTCATCTTACATTTGTAGATACACCCTGTGGAAGATAGGGTATCTAACTAGTCTTATTGACTAGTCTCAAGTAGGTGTTTCGGGTAAAAAAAATCATAACTTCTTCCTAGAGTATCCAAATTGAGTGAGACTAGTTGCATTGGATAGTGGACAGTCCATAGTATTTCTGGTATGATTTTCAGAATTTTATATAAATTATTTTGTGCAAGGCACGCTATACAAGTGAGATCTCCTAGAAAGGCCAAAAATCAACAAGTTGTGAGGAAGTTACCGTAAATTCCACTTGGCACATCCAATTTTGATCAGACATGTGGCATTGCAAAGAAGAAATATCAGAGAACTACAAAAAATAAATTTTCATACTCTGAAGGGCTGAAACTTTGGAGATACAGCAGAAGAAAGATTGTCTAGCAGAACCACCTCAAAATCAAGGTTCAAAAGTGATACTTGGGCAACATGCCACCCAAAAAGGGAACTTCTACACCAAATAAGCCTTCAGACAGTCCTACTTGGACTCTTGATGAAGGTGAAGAAATGCGTAGGGACATAAATGAATTACAAAAGAAGACAATGACAAAAGATGAACTACAAGGGATGATGGATTCAACTGAAGATAAATTGGAGGCAATAATGGATACTAAGATGGATGGTTTAAAAAGGAAGATCATGGAAGGATTGAAAATTTTCCTAATAGAGAGGACACATGAAAGTGAAAATGTATCCCATGAAATTCATGATGAGGACACAAGGAAGATGAATCAAGAATGGAGAAACTCCAACTTGGGGTTGAAGACCAACCATGTTCCTAATATCCATATGAGGAAGTTTGACGGCAAGGATCCAATCACATGGATACTTCAGATGGAACAATTCTTTGATCTACATAATGTGCCACATACACAAAAGGTATGAATTGCTTCTTTATATTTAGAACCCAATCAATTTGTATGGTATCGATGGCTTTGTTCTCGTAAATCACTCGTCGCTTGGACAATTTTCACGGAAGAAATGATAGCACACTGTGAGGATACAAAGAGCAATACCTTATTTATCCAATTGATGAATGTCAAGCAAAAGGGTTCAGTTACAAAGCACATTGAGAACTTCCAAAGATTGAATATAAAGGTAACAAATATTCCAGATGAGCACTTGATTGATGTATTTATAGGAACTTTAAAGGATAACATTCAACATGAGGTTCGCCTTTGGGAACCCAAATCATTAAAGAATGCATTTAGGGTGGCAAGAAATGTTGAAAGTAAAAATATGGCTATGGCTACTAGAAGAACCAATCCTAACATCTATAGAGAGAATAATGCTCCTTCTTCTAAAACATCTCAACCTACAAGGTTGACACCTCAACAATTGGAGGAAAGAAAAGCAAAAGGTTTATGCTTTAATTGTGACAACAAGTATAGTAAGGGACATAAGTGTGGTGAGAAGAAATTATTCTACAT
>ML791278.1:26039-47160 GCA_009831015.1 Picea engelmannii | reverse complement strand
TGTGGAAAAGAAGGGCACTACAAGAAGCAGTGTAGATCCAAAGTTGAGAAAAAGAAGGGATCTGAAGAATCTTCTTCTACAGAAGAAAAGACCTCCAAGGAAGAAGGAGGGGATGTGTACTTGGCCTCTTCAAGCACACATGAGGATCATGAGGCATGGTTGATTGACTCTAGTGCATCCTTTCATATGACTCCCCACAAGGAGTGGTTCTGCGAATATGAAAAGTATGATGGAGGTAATGTTTTCTTAGGTAATGATTTGACAACCAGAATCATAGGACGAGGAAGGGTCAAGTTGAGACTCATATATGGAAGGATCAGAACACTGCCTGGTGTTCTACACATCCCAGGTATGGCTAGAAATTTGATTTTTGTAAGCAAAATGGAAGATGCAGGGGTAAAAACAATTTTTGAAAAGGGAACTTGCAGGATGGTTCGAGGAGCAATGGTGTTGATGAAGGGAGTTCGGTTTGGAACTCTGTATAAGCTACTAGTAAGCACTATTAGTGATGGGTGTAATAGCTCCATTGTTCTTGATATTGGAGTTGAAGAAGAAAGAACTCCTATAGTCTCTAGAGAAAAGGTTATGTTGTGGCATCAAAGACTGGGGCATATCGGAGAGAAGGGTCTTCGACTACTACACGGTAAAGGTATGGTTGAAGGTATGTCTAACTGCTCTCTGGATTTTGATTTCTGTGAACATTGTCTATATGGGAAGCAAAATCGGGTAAAATTCCCCTCTGGTGCAATGAGGGCAGAAGGAATTTTACAACTAGTTCACAGTGATGTTTTTGGACCTGTGTCAGTCCCATCATTGGGAAAATATGTGTACTATATCTCATTTATAGATGATTTCTCAAGGAAAACTTGGATATATTTCCTCAGGAAGAAATCTGAAGTCTTTGACAGGTTTAAAGAGTTTAAGGCTCTTGTTGAAAATCAAACAGAGAAAATAATTAAGGTGTTGAGAACGGATAATGGCGGAGAGTTCTGCGAGAATGAATTTGAAGAATTCTATAAGAAGTGCAGTATAGCAAGGCAGAAGACTACTCCATATACACCTCAATAGAATGGAGTTGCAGAAAGGATGAACAAGACGCTGATGGAAAAAGCAAGGTGCATGCTCAGTGGTGTCGGGTTAGGGCAAGATTTCTGGGCAGAGGCAGTGGGTACTGCATGTTATCTGGTCAACATATCACCCTCATCAGCGTTGGGTGACAAGAATCCACAAGAGGTATGGACTGGTAAGGAACCTTCTCTCACACATCTTAAGGTATTTGGATGCGATGCATATGTTCATGTTCCAAAGGAAAGAAGATTTAGGAAAGAAGAATCTAAACAATAAAGAGAGGAAGTTTATGCCAATCAAGGATGAGTTATAATCCTTGCAAGAAAATGCATGAGTAAAGAGTACCATGGGTACAATGACCAATCTAGGGAGATTGGGAATAAAGGTGCTCATAGTTAGCACATTGCATGGAATTGCTTCGAGGAAATGCATGTTTGCACAAAGGGAAGGCAATGGATTTTCCATTGAGGAAGGAGGACCTTCCAATATTTTACTTACATTGTATAGGTGTTAAATAAAAACAAATTGGGTGGCCATGATTGTTGGCACCCTGGTTACTAATGAAGGAAGAATGCTTAGGTGCATTCAAGAGAAACTTGTAGTTTCATATGTGTTGATTTGTGATCATGATCAACATGTAGTAGGAAGTACAGTCCTGCTGCAATAATGAACGAGAATGAATGAGCCCTATCGTGAAGAGGTTGGTTAAGCTCCAACACACCATGGAAAAGTGCTTGTCATAAAGTGTGGCAAACTTGAAATCAATGCAAGGTTGCATTGGGTGTGAATGTGGCCATGAATATTGGCACATTGATTAAAGACATTTGATATTTAAATTGTATTTGGAAAATTTAGTATGTTGAAAGGGTGCATACGTAAATAATGATATTTCCTTTTTGTTTTTCCTTGAATAGATGAAAATTACTTGGACTGTTAGTATGCATAGTTTTGAAAATGTAAAGTGCATGAAAACTAACAGTTTGCTTGGTTGAGGAATGTGGAAATTGTAGGGAGAAAAGGGTCTTGGATATCGCAGTATTGCAAGTCCATAAGGAAGACCAATTGCATGTTGAGATAACTACTATGGGGAAGAAGGTCCCACACTGGCAAATCCAGTTCTTGTGCGAAACAGATCTGAAAATAAATGTGAAATGTGAAAATCTGTGGGTAACAGATTTGCAAGAAAATTTTGAATTTAAAATTGATGATAATATCTCATAATTTATGTATACTCGTGATACATGTGAAATGAAAAGATCTATCTAGGGAGGAAAGATGAAGGTTGTCAAGCTGGAAATCATGAAAAAGGCTACTGATTGGGATAGGAGAACCATGTGGTAAGCCATGATCGCCTAGAATATGTTGTGTTGTGGCAACACAAGCCCAAGGGATGCCTCAACAGAGAAAGTCTGAGGGACGCCTTGACTGTAAGGTTCAATGAATTCTCTGAAATTCTTCTTGTGCGAGAAAGCCTTGGAAAGGCAAGATGGATCGCCCGAGGAACTATATAATAGAGAAGGGGATGCCTGAGCCTGGGCCTGGAGGGTGAGTGGACACAAGGAAGAGGATGCTTTGATAATTATTATACACTATTGAATGAGATCATGCACACAATGGGATATGTGCCTAGATAACAAGACAACCATGTGGATACAAATCCACGAACTGCATAGATGAGTATTGTGCTAAGTTATGAAATTTTCCTTGAATTTTATGCAACAATAAAATGTTTTCGCATAGAACTATGAATAATATGCGTGTTGTCCAATATTATTGAAGACATGTGACAGAGGTTAAGAGTTCGGAAGGGACCAGACCGAGAAAGAGGGTCAAGACTTATGAATCAGTTGAATGAGAAATACATGACAGTTGTTACTGAGAAAGAACACCGAGGAAGGTGCTCCTTTTAAGGGGGAGGAGATTGTAACACCCATGTTTCCCCCAACTTGTAATTAATAATTAATCAAGATCACCATTCTATGGCATGGGAACAATGTAAATGTATTATTGTTTGAATTGTTAATAACTGACTATGGGAGTGAAGCCTTGAAGTACTAGCCATGATATCACTAGAGGAAAGAATGGGAAAACTATGGAGAGGGTTCATTATGTCAAAATAACCCCAAATTCTCCTTGTTGAAAATAATAAGCCTCATCTGGATTCCAAGGAAAAATTAGTTAACAATAAAAGGACTGGTGGTTGAACCATCAACCACCCCAATGAATGGAAGCATGGAGGGTATGGCTGGGGAGACAAAAAATAGTCAGCCCGAAGTACCACAAGGTGCAGTTTTCCTGCAGGCCCAGACTGATTCGAGCTTCCTTCTGACAGAAGGAACATGACATGTCCTTAACCTTCCCGAGAAAAATACAGGCGAAGAGAGACAAGGAGAAGACACACCAAGGAAGATGCATGCACGAGAGGCTCTACAAAGAGCAGAAGAGACACCAGATAAGAGTGCATGCACAAAGGGGAACGTGGGACCCGAATATACAGATGAAAAGAGGAAGGTCGTGAGCTTGATGTTGAGGAA
Organism: Picea engelmannii; assembly: GCA_009831015.1. Lineage (NCBI taxonomy): Eukaryota > Viridiplantae > Streptophyta > Pinopsida > Pinales > Pinaceae > Picea > Picea engelmannii. The sequence continues at coordinate 43,558 of ML791278.1, read as the reverse complement.
GCATCTGATAAACCTCGCAGGGTTGTTGTGACAAAGAGAAGGTCTCCAAGAAATGGCATAGATTCCCTAGTGATATCATGGCTCGACATGGGGGTGGCTAGAGTGCTAAGAGTGAGTGCTTCTGAGCCTATGGTTGGGTGGAAAGGCAGATACACACAGTGAGTTAGTTGGCTGCAACATCTAATAGATAAGTATCTTTTGATCCCTGTGCAATTGAATTTAAATGCATGATTGAATGTCTATGTATGTGACTAATTTTTGCAACATTTAATTTATAATGAGAATGCCTAACTGTTCTTTTGTAAGCCATTGCATACGAATGGGTGTAAGGTGATGAGTTGGGCCTCTGGGTCGGTTCAAAGATACCCCACCCCGTTCTATAACTTAAAAGTTCTACGAATTTCGAGGGCACTTCCTTTAGGTCAATAGCCTAAGAAACCATAGGCTCGTTCCCACATCCTTAACCAAATCTCGACTAAGAGTAGAGCTTACAACCCGAGATTCGTTAGAGGGTCCATATGACCAAGGTATGGGAACCCTGCACTAGTCTGAAAGGAGTTGAGCTCTTATTGGCTTTGGAGCTCCAAGATGTTAAAACTTCACAACAACCAAAATTTATGAAGGCCAAAGTTGTGAAGTATTATGGAAGATCGACTTTCGGATCCTTCAAGATCCCTTCCAACCATTATATCGAGCCTAGTGGAGGGGTAGCGCTAAGTGCTTCGATGAAGTCCCACTCTGAGAGATGTGAGATGGCGATGAACTAGGAGTATCGCCAGAGCGTCAAAGTCCAAAGTGACTTAGTATGATGACGCCACCTAAGGTGATATGTACCCTGAGTGGATGAGCCACATGTCACCCTTGCCTTCTTCCAAGTGTCTTATGTTGGATCGACGTCGTGGTCAGTCCGACGTTGACCGCTTTGGGAGAACAAAGGTGTTCTACCTCCAAAATTCCTGAATGTCGAACTTACAAATTGATATGAGTCATGGATCTGGGGAGTCCATTGAGAACCCCTCTTAACCATTCATCAATCGGGATACGTGTACATGGATCGAGTGTATCCAAGATACACACTTCGGATAACAACTATATTCTAGTATGTGAAATATACAAAGGTGTTATACTTGGACTTAATGATTGTATATGAGAAAGAGGCTAAAATTCCCCCCCTCAATCATAAGTCTGGGCAATAATACCAACAAATAAGGTGCATAGGTTGATATAACTCCATGTCTTCATGCTGAAACTCTTGAGCTGAGCCACAATGAAGAACTGCCTGAAAAACCGTCAAATCTGGATGCTGAGAAATCTGGAAAACCTCACTATGTAATCATGTGAGCCAGAATGCCAACAATTTTGTTCACTGATGTGAACTCCAATATGATGAGAGTGAACAAAGAGAAGTGAATCAGCTACAAGTCTGCCACATCCCTGAAAATGCCTGACAACTCAATCAATGCCAAGCTGCAATGCAATAGGATCCATATGTCCTCTGCTAGGTCCAATGACCATCTAGGTGAACCAAATGTCCACATCATTGCTCTCAAAATCAACATCCATGTGTATGATTCAATATAGAACCATCATTCTGCCAAATTCTACCATCTACAGACTGCAGTTGCTCATCTGGCAAATTTGATACCCATCTGGCATATTTTATGTCTATTGTTGTCAAAACTTTCTGTCTAACAACCATCTTCAATTTAATCATCAATTCCCCCCTTTTTCAGCTGAAAGGAGAGACCAAAAGTGGTTTCATGAACCATCATCACTGGAATTTTGAACTCCACCCCTTAAGGTGCATGAGAGTTTCATCATTGTACTCCCCCCTTCTATGCTCAAGAGAGTACCATACTTGTTCCATTTGAGTACAACAAAAAGTGGGCATGCGGAAACAACCACATGTTATCTCATCTCGTGAGGGCCATGCTTGACAGCTACACCATAAGGGGACCACTTACGTTAGGTACAAAAATGTTATGTGATACAAGATTGGTATTTACTCGAGATTGAATTCTTTGATAATACTTATATAATCGCTTGGTTGTTGATGACCATTTCCAAGGATCAATCCACTCATAGTGAATCTTCAATCTTGCAGGTTTCTTCAGCGTTGAACATCTGTCTGAAGAATGGTTATACTTTCCACAATGTTGGCAGGGATGGAGATCAAAACACTGATTCTCCATGTGACCAATTCGATTACAATGTTTGCACTTATCATTCTGATGTTGAATTTGAACAAGTGAAGTTGAATTTTCTTGAAGGAATCCAACACTTTGGAACTTGATTGGTCTGGAATAATCGGGAATATGAAAGGTAACTTCCTTGTCATATCCAAGTCTTGTTCTATTCTTGTTGCAAATGATTTCTTCCCAAGGTCTTATGATGGGCTTGGAAAGAGTATTCTGAGTCCGATTATGTTGAACTTGAACAACTTCATCTTCATTGAAAGGTTCTTCTGAAGTTGGCTCGTTAATGTTTTCCTTCACTAACTGTTGATCATCATTATCATCATTATCATTATCATCATAGAGAGGGTTGTTCTGAACAAAAACGAGTTCATAAAACTTCACTGGCTGTTGACTTTTGAGTTCTATCAACTTATCATTCAATAGATGGAATTGTTCTTGTATAAGTCTAACTTTAGTTTGCGTCACTTGTAAACAAGTTAGCACTGACTGAAGAGTTTCTTTGTTCATTATTACTGTGTTTTCTTCAATGGTGTTTATTAGAGTATTCATAAACTCTAGTAATTCACGACTTCGCTCCATTTGAACACGCTCGCTTGAACTTGCCTTGCTTGAACTTGCTTCTAGGAAGTTGAGGATGTAGATTACCACCAAAAATGCATCCAAACTTGTGATGTTTACAATGATTTGAGTTAAACTACTCAACCTTGTCAATTTCAACTCAAAATTAAAAATGAATCTTGGGTGTTGGGCTCAACCGAGAATGCACCCAATTACAAAGAAATTCAACTTGATTTGATTACTTACAAAAAAATATATTTGCAAGTTACAATAAATCATGATTCAAAGTTGAGTTGATCTTCAAATTTGATGATGCTTTGAGTCCTTGATTATGAGATTGATGTGTCCAATGTCGATGTGATTTCCAATTTGATATTTTCGCTGCTTCTTGATTACTTTGCTTGATTACTTGTGCTTTAATGTATGTGCTTCATTGGCATTAATTGTGTGTTTATCTTGTTGTGGATTCCATGTGCATATAGTTGTAGGATATAGTTGTAGAGTAAATCATAAGCGTAGTGTCAAAACTCGACACAAAACACCATGAAAACATTCAAAGAAACATTCACCATCGCACACAATACAAGGTGTACCTAAGATCCCTTTATTCAATTTCGGGTGGATCTAGCACACTTCAACACCACAAAAAAATGATATCTTTATTATAAAATCCTTCTCGTGAGCACAAAAATATGCCCAAATACAATGACAAGTTTTCATGGTACTTTCTCCTTCACCTCCTTTACAAAGCCAAAAAATGAAAAGTATTCAATATACTTTCTCCGTATTCCTTATGACTCCCTTAAATTCAATATGTTTCTTGCCTCCCCTCTTTGAATTACAAAAACAAGATATGTTCTAATCCCCCCTCAAAGTAAAAATTTACTTTGATTTTACAAAATTCAATGATGCGTGCTTTACAATATGTTGGAAGGATTTTATACCTATCCCTTATCTTACTTTATTTCTTCATAAACTTGGAAGAAATAAAAAATTACAAAGTAAAATTGAATGCCTTCGTATTTTTAAAATATGCCAAATAAGAAAATAATTATTATTATTTTAATAGTTTGAATTTGGCATTTAAGTTTAATTGGACCAAATAGTGAGGATCGTTGTTTTGGATACGTGTAGATAGATTGCTGCAAGATAGATTGCTGCAAAATCACTGACAAATCTGATTGCTTGACATCTAACAAATCATATTTCTCAAAAGGTGAAGATCACGTTTTGGTGCTCCTCAAGATCTCGTGGGATTTCAGGATACTGATAAATGGGGAAACAAGTTGTTAAACCTGCCTGAAATGCAACGGATTACCAAGCATTTGATTGAGGTCGTCCATATTGACTGGAGAAAGGAAGATTCATGCCACGATTTGAGCAGTGCCAAGCTTTGAACGCTGAGTGGCAGAAGATGTGATAGATGTGAGAGATTCATCTGCGGGCAGGGATTCTTCTTTGTCTTCAGCGTACCACGAATTGGCTTTGGCTTCGGCGAGCAGAGAATATTTTAGAATCCACAGACATCATTTTTCCAAGTCGAACTCCACTCAACAGAAAATTTTTACTCCAAATGGATCCTCGTCTTTAAAAGATACAGTTGAACTCAAATAGAGAGAGATAACAAATAGAAAGAGATAACAGAGATACTTGATTTCTGCACTCGCGCCTTCAAAAACAGCTCGATCAATACACTGATAGTAGATTGGTTAGATCATATCGATTTTCCACAATGATTCGCGTTTGTTTCCGAAGTTTGGTTTCTGCCCGAGATCCCATCACCCAAACAACTACAAATCCCCGCGACAACTCCTCCTTCATGCACTCAGAAAATAGGTGGTGACAGGTTCTTCACGTCCAGCGGTTGGTGTCTCTGCAAACCCACACGCAACATCAAACACGATCTCTCCAACAAGTGATCAGACTCGGATAATTCACGCAGGTATCCAGGCGCAATCCATCACGATTCACAACTCTTCTCAACAACGATTAGATCTCTCCCTCCGACCTGTAGTCTCCACGTGCGGCGTCACAGTCCACGCTATGCTGACCATTTGCTTCACACGTAGACTTGCCACTTCCTCCAGGCGAGCTCTTATGCAGGTTTATGACTCACCTTCAAAGTAACCTCTTGCACACTCCAATGCAGCAATGAGACTCCCAACGTAGACCACAAGCAAGGGTTCATACAAAACACTGCAAAATAAACTCGTTGCACACTCCAGCACGTGGTTTTTGGGTAGCGATCTCTCCCAAGGAAGCTAATTCAGGAGTGGTTCCTTCAATGCTATAACAGTCCCCTTCTCACACTCGGATTACTGCAGCAATGCTTTCACGATCTCTTTGGTGGCGATGGAGGCTTAATGAAAAAATAGTTTGGAGCATTGGTATCCATTGATGATGTAGATCTCTAATTTTGTTGGTGTAGACAGCAAGGCGCGAATTCAACACCACAATGATATGCCTCCAATTGCAGATCTCAAACAAATTCACCTTTGGCAGATCCGCATGTAGCAGTGAAGCCGTGTTCTTTCAAAATTGCTATGCATTTTTCTTTCCTTCTTTTGCTCCATGCTTCAGCTGCATCTCAGATCGAATTCTTCCTATATTCCTCACTTGAACAATTATCATCGTTGCACGAACATCATCATTTCAACTTAGATTTCATGGAACACTACCATGATATCAAATGAAGAAATTGAGCATAATAATATTAGGACAAGAAGATTGGTGGAAAAGGCCTCAAGCCATAATTCTCAACATTGTATTCATCTTAATGATACAAATTTATAATACAATAATGAAACCACCTTAATTGTTCTCACATCGACACTTCATCAGGAGATAAGGTAGGAGGAGATAATATATGAATCTAGAAACATACTTTGGATAACAATTATATCCTAGTATGTGAAATATACAAAGGTGGTATACTTGGACTTAATGATTGTATATGAGAAATAGGCTAACAGGGAGTCCGTTGAGAACCCCTCTTAACCGTTCATCAACCAGGATACGTGTCCACGGATTGAGTGTATCTAGGAGATAAGTCGTTCGAGAGATTTGGGTTGTTGATGCATGAAGGGAACGAATTCTCGAAGCCCGATGTGGGTTTGGGGTTGTCGGATGAGAGACCACGCGGCAGGATATCTCATAGTCCAGAGACTTGGCACTCCAGAGGAAGTTGGACGAGATTCATTAAAGTGTGAAGGCTCCCGAAGTCACGAAAAATAGAGTATATCTCAGTCATTGGTAGACAGGGCATGTGTGTCGCTATATCTGGTAGTTCAGAGACTTAGAACTCCAGGAGATAATTGAAAACTACACCACAAAACCTCTGAACTCCAAACCCGCGATGAAACAAGAATCGTCGATCTGAAGGGTTTTCGGGTGATCCAAATTCAGATCCAGGAGCTTGATGGGGCTCAAAAAGGCCTAAAAATCTAAGTTCTCATAATGGCTTCAAAATAGACATGTGCATAGGTCTCATCGATACGAACCCAACACAACCTGAACAAGCTCAAACATACGTCGTATGCTCCTGATATCGCATTTTGTTCGTTTTCCCAAATATGCAAAAAGTCAACAGTCAACTGGCAAAAAGTCAATGCTGACGTCAACATGACGTTATCATGCTAACGTAGCATTGAGACACGTGGTAGCACAACAACAGGATGATTGGGCATATGACAATGATCCATTCAGATGTTGACAAGTGGCACTTTTCGGGCAAATTAAATGGTGCCACATGGCACCCTATCATTTGATGGTTGAATATTTTTTTTTGGAACTCATGGGATTTGACCCCATGACCTGTTGGTAGGAGACAAGTCTTATGGAAAGGTCCAAATGCCATCACGCCAAAGGTGGTACTTGTTTAAACCATCCCACTTTATATTATATGAATTGTTTCAAATGTTCAAACGAAGGCGGAAAGGAGCTGGGGCTAAGCCCCAGCCCGTAGATTCATCCATCCCATATACCCACAGCTTAAAGGGCGCGGGCACCACTGCATAATGACCCATGGGATTTATGCTATAGACTCGGGGCTTGCCATATGCTACGGGGCTGTGACCACCTGTTGGGCGCGTGTATAGGGGCGGGGTCCTCTTGTTTCACACCATGTGACCAGTATTTATGGACTAAGGGGCCAACGTGCAACCCTTTGGGCTGGCACTTGGCCACATTATATGCATGTGACCCTATTCTGGAGCGTGCGCCCGACCCTAGGGGGACATTTTTGATATTTTGTTACACAGGTGGGTTTTTGCACTTATAATAGTGATTTTTTAATGATTTTATGCCTGTTATTGGAGATTTTTGCCCGTTTTGGGAGGATATTGGGCCCTTTTTTAGGCCAAATATTGGGGGGAAGTTGGGAGATGGTTACCAACTCCAGATCTATATAAACCAGGACTTCTTGAGGCCATGGGAGGAGATTAAGAGCAGGTTTATGCTGAATATTTGTCAAGCCAAAGCCATTTTTATGCAGGGAAGCTGTTGAGGAGTGCACCTTTGCAGGCCATTTCTGGGAGCTCCGATCATCCGATTTGAGTGTCGTTTCTTCTGTTGGGTTCTTAAGATATGGGATAACAAGACCATATCATTTTTGTGACCTTTTGTAATTGTTGTCATGTACTTATTGAGCTTTGAACAGAAATAAGAAAGCCTTACTCACTAAGACAAAGGCCCAGAGACGTAGGCGAGATTACCGAACTCTGTTATCACTTTGGTGTTATGGTTTGTTGTTGTTTTATGCTTCATTCAGTTTTGTACATGTTCATATGGCTATGATAAGTTCTCATATCTTCTTCCTCTTTCTTTAAGCTTCCTAAAGGGTTAATCAAAACATGCTTAATAACTCAACCATAGCCGTGTAAAAGATCTTTTCGGATCATCGAGACCACTCGTGACCGTTTGGATCTATCCCATGGTCAATTTGGCTTTGACCTACTCCGAGAGTAAGGAGAGAATTACACTATGAAACCCCCAAACACTGAAGTTGTGGAGCGACGAAGGTTGTAGATCCCAAGGACTACGTGGACGCATCTTGACCGTGAGATCGAAGGGTTTAGAAGGTTGTTAGTCCGAGGTGACGTGGTGTGTTGACGTCATCCAGGGTGACATGGACCCACGTTTGACATGCCACATGACACCTAGATTCATGTGTTTCACATACCCTATAGACCCAGTAACACGTGACACGTGTCACCCTCAGAAAGGGCCACGTGTCATCATTTTCTCAACCACATATCACATATGGCACTCACTACTTGGTTCATCTGGCAAGAGGAGCATGAGGGACCCACTCGTATTCACCCTCATATTTAATATGTCACCACGTGCGAGAGTGGACCCTTCAGGAGTTCAGAACTTCAAGTCTCCGGATTTTTGGGATGCAGCCTCGTGGATAAGTTAAAAGGGAACGAAGGTTGGAGCTACGTGGCAACACCTCGAGAGTTTGGGAATGCGGGACTCCAGAGGACATGTGCGCAGAAGAGAAAAAGGGATGTTCAACGTCGGAGTGTCGAATGCCGAATTCGTCGCTAGCCTGTGTGTTAGACAAGGATTAAGTCCAGTCGTGGGATTAGTTGATGGGTGGAACTTCTCTGCGGGAGGTAGGTACCTAGAGATAGTACGAACGAGATGGAGCCACATGGACGCCACGTGGCCCTCAACTGATAGCACCCAAAGAAATTCGGGAGACCATAACTCGTAAACCAGAGGTCGGTTTAGAGCCTGGTAGCAATCGTTAGAAAGCTCATGGCGAGCATAACTTGATGAAGATAGTGGAATTAATATTTGAGATGGTTTAGGAAAACAAAATTATGATGCCCCATCCCTAGAAAGGGTACTTAGGGGTCGGGTGTGTTACATTCATGAGACAATTTAAGTGGTTTAAGAAGGTCTACATACTATCAAAACAAAGAGGTTACATGCTATGGTGATTAAGCTACATCTCTCCTAAGATTATGATATAGTAAGCTAACTATATTTAAAGATGATGCTAATTAATATTATCTTTTGTGTCTCTTTTGTCAAATGGGTGATGAGTCATCAATGTGTTTCTCTATATTGATAAATGGTTTAACTATAGTTTTCTTTATGCATGGAAGAGGATTGAGACAAGGTTGTCCATTGCCTCCCTCACTGTTTCTCACTATGGTTAAGGGATTAAGTAGCATTAGGCTAAGAGGTCCAAATCATTCAAGGGGATAAGGATTGGGGGTTTCTTATTTTGATCTCATCTCCTATCTGTGGATGATATTGTTTTTTTATGTGATGGATCTTGGAGAGATGCCTAGAAGTTGAAGGAGATTATGATCTCTATTGTATTGCTACACGAATGATGATCGATCTGGGAAAGTATACAATTACTTTTTTTGGTATAAATGAAGATAATGAAAGGTATTTGTCTTAACTATTTCCTTTCCATTGGATTTTTTCCTTATAATGGTTTGAAGTATCTAGGGTTTTTATTGAAACCTAATGACTATCTAAAGAAGGATTGGTACTAGCTGGTGGCTAAGATAGAGAAAAGAGTGTTTGAATAGTGTTATGAATGGATTTCAATGGGTGGTAGATTTAATTTGGTCAAATCAATTCTAGAGGCAATTCCAATTTGTTTGATGTTTTTAGGTTATATTCCGAAAGCTATTTTGGAGGAAATAAGGAAGATTGGTTATAGATTCTATTTTTTGGAGATAAGAAAATGCAAGGAATTGCATGGGTAAATTGGAGGGAAATTGCACTTCCCAAAGATTGTAGGGGCGTGGACTTAAATATATTCATAAGTTCTCAAAAGCTTTGGAAACTAAGTGTGGATGGAGGTTAATTTCAAGCAAGGGATTTTGGAATCAAGTTGTGACAAAAAAATATACAAACTGATAATGTTGAGGATTGGATTAGAAAGCCTAATAAAACTCATCATAGTGTTTCCATAATATGGAAGGTTGTTATATTGGCTTTTACTATTATAAGCAGATGGTTGGTTTGGAAGGTGGGTAGGGGAAGTAGAGTTAGACTAGGGGAGGACCTTTGGATCAGATGTGATGCTTACTTCAAACTTCCTACAAATATAGTGGAATCTCTTCATGTAATTACTTCTTTTTTAATCAAGTGGATGATTATGCCTTGACTACCATATGGAGTCAGAAATGTAAATCTACAAAGGATATTGGTTTAGCTGTTGTTGAAGTAGATGATTAGGCAAGGTATATTTTCTCTTTGAGACATAGTCATGTTCCTATAAAAGGTGATGAGGAAGAATTATTCCGGTCCAAGAATGTAGTTGGGGGTTATTGCACACCCAAGATGGGTTACAAGGCTCTAAGTGGCGAGGAAGCTTTGGAAATTCTTGAATGGTGGTCCAAGTGTATTTGGAAGTTTAAATGTCTTCTTAAGGTGAGAATCTTCATATGGTTGGCTCTCAAAGACAAAGTGTTAACTTGCAACAACTTGCAGAAAATAAACAAATGTGAGCCGAGTAGGTGTCCTATATGCAAGGAAGCAAAGGAGACTATTTCTCATTTATTATTGTTTTGTCCTTTGTTGTTCAAGTTTCGAAGGAGGTTGAATCTCTTATGGGTTTGCAAGAGGTTTGGAGAGGGTACTCTATTGAAGAAGGTCTTAGAATTTGGTATGAAAATCCTATGGATTTTTTTTTAAAGCTTTACCTCTTATTATTTCTCGGGGTATTTGGCTTGCTTGGAATTCTAGTCTCTTTGAGGACAAGCTAAAGGAAATGCTTCTATGTGCTTCACATGGTCTGAACATTCTCAATAGTTTCAAGCAAACATAAAATAATAAGCACGATAGAATCATTATTGAGAAAGAGGTAGATAAATTTGGTGCATGGGCTTATTTTGATGGGGTGTCTTAGAATGATTCTCAGGCAAGTGGGAATAGGGGCATATTATATTTGAGAGAGAATCATAATCTTAAATTTAAGGTGGGTTTAAGAAGGGGTACAAATAATTATGTTGAACTTGTGGCTTTGAAATTAATCCTTCGTCTTGCGTCTGAAATAGATGTTTAAAAATTTCAGATATTTGGGGACTCCCTTGTGGTAATTAATTGACGAGGGAGTCAAATGTTTGCTATAATTCTTTGTTAATACCTATTTGTGATGATGTTCCACTTTGCACTTCATAGTTTAATATCATCTCATCTCATCATGCCTACAAGGAGAGGAACACGCCGATGGATTTTTTGTCCAAGGATGGCCTCTTGTTGGATGTGGGTTGGTGGCACATTTGGGAAGATGTGGATGGTCAATTTACTTAATTTGATCATCTTCCTTTTATTAGTCCCTGCCAAAGAATGGACTATATCTTTCGGTAGGCAATCAAATCGCGTTGTCTGGTCATTACTTCAATGTTTTGGTAAAGTATTTCCTAAGTTTAAAACAAATTGTATTATTTTGATTTTTTTTTTATAAAAATATATATTTTTTCTTAATTTTTTATTTTCATCAATTAAATTTTCGATTGGTTCAAACTTACCGATGTGACTAATATACCCCTGGTGTATGTCATATTTTTCCCAATATTTGTCAGAGTTTAAATATCATTTAAAAATAATAAATTCAAAAAAATCAACAAATCTCCACGTATAAAGAACTTTGAATGCATATTTTGAAAACATCAAATAAACATTAATATGTATGGGGATTTTCGACTATGCTCACTACAGTGGATGCAGAGCAATAGATGCATCTCTGTAGTCGATGGTTGGTGCCATTCACCTCCTCACGTGTCATGACCTCGTCACCGCCTCTCTCCCTTATTGCATGTGTTATTTTTGTGCTTGTTTGCTCATCACCACCTCTCTACCTTATTAGGAGACCAATCAGGCTTTTTACATACATATTTGTGTGCTTGCTTGCTTTCTTTCTATGAGAAAACCTATTCCTCTCCCTCGCCTTCCAAGCTCGATTATGCCTAGGATGAGGACTAATTTAACCAGTGCGCATAGGAAGGGAGCTCAAAACCACTTATGAAAACATGATAGGTGGTCTCGATCAACTGCAACCTTAGCCAAGTGCTCTACTAAATCAATGAAAACCGAGAGAATTATTTCCTATTTCTTATAAGTCGAGTGTCTAGTGTACTTACAGGTGAGGATTGCTGAAATCAATTCATTTATTTCTTAGAATCAAAATAAGCTAGTTCTATGCATTTTTGGGAATGCTTTTAGAATATTTTCGAAAACTTTCTTTAGAATATCTAAAGAGATATGTTTTGTATTGAAGTTTACAAAAGTGTTCAATTTGAATTTAACAGATGCATCTACTATATTAAATTTGAATTTGAGTGTAGTGTATCTGGTTGCAAAGTAATAAATCGGGCTAGAGCGAACAACTTACGTGCTTTAAGCATCACTGGAAGCATACACAATTTATTGTACAATTCTTTGACCTTGCAGGTATAGACCTTTTCGTTGCATAATTCTTTGAGGTTGTAAGTGAACCTCTGTAACTTCTATTTCAAGTGGTTGTCCTTTTGTGTTTGCATCTGCACGACAATCTTTCAATTGTTTTGGAATTTTGTTTCGTAGATTATGTGCTTGTGGCTGGAAAAACAAGTTGCTTTACCGCTATGTAATAGAGAGCATTGATTCTATCTACTACCTCTCAGAAATCTACAATCATTTTCTTTTAATTTACTTCTCCTAAGATTCTTCTACAATATTCCAATACCTTCCATGTTCTTTAAATGTTAAAAATATGATGGGAAGTGAATCATTTGTAAAGTGTTCATGCTCCCTACCATAAAGATTAAAATAACATACAGATTGCAAGGACAACTAATAACTCGAGAATTCAACTCTATTCTATTGATCTTTCTAAGGATTTCATATATATATATATATGACATGGTAAAAGAGTGTAATACTTCGGAATTTGTATTCTTTTAGAGGCATTATGAGATCTTGCTCTAACAAATCTATTTAGATTCTTAAATAATGATGTTGTTAACTATAGTCATTCAGAACTGTAAGAAGATGCATGCAAATATATAGCAACTGAAAAAGCTTTGGGATTTCCCTAGTCTTGGCAAGGAGGAAAATAGATTTTTATAGCTGAGGCAGTCCCAAATCAAAACATCATATAGTATGAAATTAGAAACTTGTACCATAATTATGAGATTCAATGTTAATTCATTAAGTAAATAGCTCAATCCTTCGCCATTTTTATACCCTATGCACATCTTTCTACTACATGAATCACTCCAACTGTTTTCGGTAGCATTTTAAACCTGGGATGAAAACATAACCACTACATGCCCAGAGGACGATCACGGTTTTTTATTCTTCTCATTGGCCTGCAATCCAGGTTTAGGGCCACCAGATTTGATGTCTTCTTGAAAAGGGTAGGGTGAACGCATGGTGTCATGCAGTTAACACATGGCCTATGAACTATTAACCAAATGCCATTACACTGCTTTTTGGAAATATTTTGTTTTTGGTATATACGAATATAATTTTTAAATATCAATTTTTGGTATATATATATATATATATATATATAATTTGTAAATGTCACTCTGATAAAGCAAGTGAAAAGATCAGTTGAGCGTTATGTGTTTTGTATAGAACATGAATTATTTTTCTTTGTCAATATTGACTCCTTGAGAACTATAACTGCATGCCAGCTTTAATATTTTCTCAGCATGATTTTTCTGCAGTATAGTTAATAGACCCCATATCAAATGCATATCCTCAATGTATATGAGGTTGGTATGTTTCAACTCCCTGCACAACATTATTTAAGAGCTCTGCAAGAATTTTAAAACCATGAGCTAATATATAACTCCAGTATTTAGAAGATGCAACTTATTAATTACCCTGAAAGTAACACTTGGAAATGGTAATACATAATTATGATTGTAGTAATGTGCTCTTTTCTCCATTTGACTATTTCACAGATTTTGTATTGTAAGACCTCCATACAAGACCTACTACATCATTCACTGCAGAGACGAATGAGTCTAAAGATCTCTATTTTGATCAAGGCAATATGAATTATGTTAACAATGCTACATTCTCAGATGATCAACTAACACAAGAAATATTCTATCAAGATTGGATTCATACTGAAATAACATTGTCAAAAATTATTTTTCGTGACTCTCGAATGAATTGAGTTTTAACTAGGTTGGACATTAAATAATCAAGGGTCATACATAAACTTGGAATCTATGGATGATATTAAGTTAATTTCCACAAGTTTTTTTCAATAATTAAGATTCCTAAATCTCTATTTGAGAAACACAAGAGTCTAAAGAAATCACACTAGGCTATCTATCCCTCCCCCTTTCTGGGTTGTTGGTGGTTCAAGGTCATTAATTTAAATGGGTTTATAAACCATATGTTTGTGATCCATGTGGATATTGGTGGCCACCCGCCTATTCCACTTGGACCCTCACCATTTTTTCTTTTAGTTTTTTTAATTTCTTTAATTGTAGCATAGTTTACTATTTTTGGCAGTTTTTCGAGTCCTGAACTTCTTGAGTCGTTTTGAGGCCCTAAACAACGTTTTTTGGGCATGGTATGAACAGAAAATATCTTCATGATATTTTCTGCCAACAATTGTTGTCCTCGGATAGATCTTTCTAACGATGTATCATATGCGTGAAACAGAGATAATATGCCAAAGTCACAACCTCAGGAAATTGATGTACCAATTTACCCCGATGGGGCCCATATTCTGGTGTTTCATCTCCTAGGGTTAGGTTTTTTGGATGTTTAAGGTTTCCATTGTTTCTCAATAATAGATAGGCCTTGGAGCCTCATTGGAACACATAGTTCAGAGGCCTGTAGCCGCCACATCTCTTCTCAAAGATAAGCTACCAACTCCTTAGCTAGTTTATTTCTAGCCTTAGCTAGTTTATTTCTATTCTGTCTGTAAACAAATTTCAGTTTTTTGATATTAATGAAATGAAGTGTTATTTCCGTTGCATCTTTGTATTCATGGTTATTTGTATATTCTGTTACGCTCTTGCATAAATCTAGATCAGTTTGATTAATGACGACTTTTACAAAATTCTGATACTGAATGTGCTTTTACAAAATTATGATATTGAATGTGAATAAATGGTGAAAATTTCCGTTTTTTCAAAACTACATTTACAAAATTATAAAACTGGAATGTTCAAACTAGAATGTGGATACATGATAAGGTGAAAGTTTCTGGTTTTTCAAAATTGTCTACGCTCATATGCATAAAATATTGGCATTACAAAGAATTGGCATTACCATTCTTTGTGATTAAATTTAATATGTTCACCAAACCAAACACTACGCCCTTTTATACTTTTCACTCCAACTATGCATAAGATGGTTTTTGATTTTTTTTTTTTTTTTTTAACAGAAACGGTTATAGCTTATATTAATGGGGTGGACTAGCCACAGATTCGATTACAAAATGGCCTCGAATTTCTTCGGGTCTGTCTTTCTGAACCATTCTACTTCTATAGCTCTAGACTAGTGAACTGAACTAGTTCTTGTACGTCTTCTAAAAGAACTGGATTAAATTTAGATGCCGAAACTCCAGTCATTGTTTCAGCATAAGTCTTAGCACTGTTTCAGCATGTGTCTCAGCACTGTTTCAGCATTTGTTACAGCGGTGTTTCAGCATATGATCCAACACTGTTTCAACATTTGTTCCAACACTGTGTTTCAGCATATGTTACAACACTGTTTCGACATATGTTCCAGCACTGTTTCAGCATATGTTCCAGCACTGTTTCAGCATATGTTCCAGCACTGTGTTTCAGCATATGTTCCAGCACTGTGTTTCAGCATATGGTACAACACTATGTTTCAGCATATGTTCCAGCCTTCCTTCGCACAACCATCTACAATCTTTTACATGCTGCTGCCCTTTTCAAGGGATACGGATTTTTGTTGGGTCTTCGTCATTTATGCATAGATCTCCTTGTGCCAGGAGGCAGCCTTTATTGGCTAAAGCATCTGCTTCTTTGTTTAAGTCCCTTAGTATATGGTGGCAGTTGAAGGAGGTGAAGTCCCGGAGAGTGTGTCTTAGTCTTTGCAGGTTCTTATTTAGTCCAACATCATTGAACTGTCCTCCCGAATGTATCATTTTGATCAAGATTTCGGAGTCTCCGAACGCTTGTAGATTCCGGTGGCCTCTTGCCTTAGCTATCTGGCAAACTTTTATTAGACTCGAGATTTCTGCTTGGTTATTAGTTTGTTGTCCAAGTCCCCAACTAAAGGTTTCTAGCGTTGTCCCTTCGCTGGAGTAAATGATTCCTCCAGCACCCGCTATGCCAGGATTGCCCTTGGAGGTGTCGTCGAAGAATGTTGTAGTTATTCCTTGCTTCTGCCACCATCTTTGGAAAGTGTCATTATTGTCTCTTAGCCTCCATTTTGTTTCGGAATGGGGTTTTTCAATGCTTTGGGTCCTAGAAGTGAGCATAGGGTTACCGAGCCAATTCTTTTCTTCCTGCTGCAGCGAGATAACTGTTTTGTGGGCTTGAGAACTCAGAGTTTCTAAGAGGAGACCTTTTTCTTTCGCTGCTACCATGCTGGGGGTCCATGCTGTGTTGTTGAAGATTTGCTCGTTTCTTGCAAGCCATAGTTTCCAGCACACATACTTAGGGATGGAGATCCAGATTCTGGCCCAAAGCGATTTCCTTGAGAGCGAGGGATAACAATCCTTCCAGTTTGTGAAAAGATCTACAACAGAGATGTTCTCGGGGACAACAACATTGAGACCATGGAGGGTAAGGAACCAGACTTTGTTAGCAAATTGACAGTCTACAAACAAATGGTCAGATGTTTCCATTGCTTCTTTGCATAAAGCACATCTGTGAGGGCCTGCAATATTTCTTTTCATTAAGTTTTCACCAGTGAGAACCTTTTTGTGCATTAGAGTCCAAAAGAAAAAATTAACCTTGGGAATCGCTATAGAGTCCCAAACGTCCTTCCAGATTTTTGCTGGGGATGGTCTGTCTTTCTGGCATTGAAGCATAGCGTAACCTTTGGCTGTAGAATAACTCCCTGTGGGTCCCCAACCCCATTTGTCTTTTTCATTCATGTGCACTGGTGCTACATCTCGGAGCTCTTCTTTGAGCGTTTCAAGCTGTTGAAGGAGGCGATTTGGAACATTGCCGAAGTGCCAGTCTGACCAGGAGCCGTCCTCATTCCATTTTGAGATATCACTGATCCTCTGTATTCCTCTCTGGGCAAGAAAAACGTGAATTTCGTTTAGTTTGGCGTTTGAGGTAAGGGACGGCCTCCCCATTACCCGATCTGTCCATAGACAAGTCTGTCTGCCATTTCCAGGAACTCGGTACAGATCCTGGGTGAAGATTCGCGTCCCTTTGAGGCATAATTGCCATAGCTGCGTGCTTTTCCTGTGGAAGGCGTTTTGTAAATTTCGGATTTGAGCGCTGGGAATGTATTTGTGCAGGAGCGTTTTACTTACAGGATGAGAAAGCTCATTGTGCATCTTCCACAGGATTTTGCATCCAAGGCCAATGTTAACAAAAGCTGGATCTCTAATCTGGAGCCTGCCTTCTTTCATGGGAAGCTTTGTTGTTTCCCATCTGACCAAATGGAACTTGTGTTGATTCCCTTTGCCACCATGCCACATGAAATCTCTCAGGAACTTGTTGATTTGCCCAGAAATTGATTTGGGTGCCAGGAGATAAGCTACTTGGTAGATCGGCAGTGAGGATAGAGCTGCCTTTATCAATGTTAATTTTCCTCCTTGTGTGAGCCAGTGTCCTCCCCAGG
>ML791277.1:203801-213908 GCA_009831015.1 Picea engelmannii | reverse complement strand
ATAGCCCATTTTTAACATTAACTTGGACCCTATTCCTTTTGTGTGATTTTCAAAAACACCAAAGCATTCTTCTTGAGAGGAATTTGAAGGCAAACTAACATTACATACCTCATGTGCATGCATGTACTTGGTAAGGGTTTCTTTTGCTTCTTGGAGTTGTTTCTCCATCTCCTACAACTTTTCAAGAAGTTGGTCTTTCTCCTCCTTCATGGCCATCAACTGCTCTTGAAGGACAATTCTCTCTTCTCTATCTTTCCACAACTCTTGTACCATATCCTTCATGGTTAGCAATGCATTAAACATTTCTTTGTCAAAGAACTTAGATTTGGAAGATGTAGGAGAACTATCAATGTTTGAAGCATCCTCCATATTTGCAGGATAACAAACTTCAACACAAATCTTGCACAAATAACAACAGCTACAACTCAAGCTATCATTGGAAAATACATGAGCAAAACACTATGCTCTGATACCATCTGATCTGAAAATAGAAGGCTGACTTGTTATGCTATGCAAGCACCCTCTACCTCAATAAAATAAACTTTAACAGGACCTTGCTTCATGTGTTCAAATATGCAAGATGGTTTATGTGTTAAGTTTAGGCTTCTTCTTGTCAATGTATATGTGTGAGTAATGTTCTTTTAAAAGGTTAATCATGTGTTATAAATCAATACACAGCAATAAAAAGTACAGCAAATAACACAGCAAACTCACAACCATAGCAAGATGATAAAGGAGTTCACCCCTCTCTGGGCTACATCTCCTTGAGCCTCCTTCAATGGACTTGGCTCTTTGGTATTAGTTTGTCAAATGATCTTTACAAGATGTTTCTCAACTCCAATTGATTTACAGACTGTACCATTGGATTCAGAATACATAAAAACCTCAAAAATGACTATTAAAACTCTGCAAATGGATCTTGTCTCATCTAGCAATGACCTCTTCTACATGTGGCCTCCAAGCTTCCCTGAGCTTCAATGGAGTAACAATACCTGTAGAAGTCCTCCAATGGATCTGAAACCTATCACAATGTGTTCAGAGCATAATAAACAGTCAAGAATGACTATTCAGTCTCAGAAAATGGATATGTGCTCATCAGAGCAATGCCTCAAACAATGAGGGCTTTAAGGCTCCCTGGAGATTCCTCAAGCTTCAATGGTTAAAAACCTGCATAAGGAGTCTTCAAATGTCTGTGAAAACATCACCAATGGACTCAGAACGTCCAAAAACCCCTAGCTGGGTTTTACAGCACCTGATTTGGTCAAAAATTGAAGAAGTTATGCATTCTGCCATTTTTCTCCTTCAAGCTTGTTGTCACCTGTTCGCCATTTCGCACCTCTGGGAAGTGAACCTAGCCTCTGAGCGTTTTCGGTGCCTAAACCCAACACACATGCGCGTCCCGCAATTGGTGTCAATATGTCGAACAGTTACTCGGAATCAAGCCCCCAAGGACGGAGGTGTTGGGCGCATGGGGCCATGTGGCCACCTTCCCGCGCATAAAAAGGGCTAAAATGCCACTGTTTAATGTAGAATTGACAAGTGGCGGGTGTAGTTGCATGACCGTTCACACACAAAACTAAACCCCAATTTACATCTGCGCGCACAAACCATAGGGCATGGTCATATAGCATTGTGGCTGTGACTGGGGGCTGACATGTGCAATGGACATATGGAAATGAATGGGACCACGGGTCGGGGCTAAGCCCCGGCCCGCCCCCATTTCCAACATTTACACAATGTAAATTAAAAAAAGTTTAAATCCATTTGATATACAAGTAATATTGTATGACGTGTTGGCCGGGCGGGCTGTGTTAAACCTTTGATGTGTGGTGAGGTCCGGAGGTCGAACCCCACGGACCCACAAAATTTTAATAAACCAACCAAATGTCAAACAGCTAATAACCGGGTGCCACGTGGCAGCCCTTCATTGGGCCACGTGGCACCTTTCTATTCGCCCACATCATGCCACGTGTCACCAAATTACTCGTCCAGTTGTCTGCCTATGAATGCCTGCCACATCACCAATTGCCAAGTCACCGTACGGTCGCCACATCAGCACTATACGGCTCTGCCACGTCAGCAGTACGGCCTGCCCAGTCAGCATCCTCTTTTTTACCTGTTTGGCTCGGCGAACAGATCGCGATAACTTCTTCATATGGACTTCATTTACGAAAGTAAATATACCGCCAGAATCAGGAAGACGAGACGGACGCAATGGCACCGTTCTCGTCGCATTCCGAACACTTTGAAAATTGAGTAAATTTTAGACCCCTCGTCCAGATTTTGATCATAAGGTAATCCAGTACAAACCTTTACTTCTTAATAAATCTTCCATATGAGATTTTCATTAGAAGTAGTTGTTGCTGGTAAGCAAGACATTACTTGTAGAAGCCATATTAAATATGCAGATAAAATTGACTTAAAAACTGAAACTGATGATCTGGATGGAAAGAGCTCAAAAAATTATGTGGTTTTAAAAAAAACGGCACTCAAAATGGACTTCCGATGTAAGAGTTTTGCCCTTAAAAAAAAGGCATAAACGGTAACCAACTGACCACGTGATAGTGTAAGTTGCTTTATGAAGTGACCCACTTTTATAAAGAGAAGTGGGGATCACTTTGACAATGAAGTTACTTTATAATAGAAAAGTTGCATGCAAAATAAATAACTCTAAATAAAATATTAAAGCTACTTATAGTGATTCACTTTTATACTTGAAGTGAAATACACTTTACAATTTTAGCATGAACTTTTTCAAAAAGGTAACAAAAGAGAGATTTGATCTCAAGACCTCTTACTTAATAAGGAAAGTTTTAACCAAATGGCCTAACAAAACATATTTTAATGTTCAGAAGGAGCATTGGGGGTGTTTTTATTGTGGTGGTGGTGGTGGTGGTGGTGGAAGACGACCTTGGAGAGCGTGCTCAAAAAACACTATTTTCACACAAGAAAAAAATTTCACTTCTCGATGACAACAAGGGTTAGATCTCGGTTAGCTTACCCGGAAGATGCACATTTTCTTATATGTTTCCAATTTTTCGAGATAGCATAGGGCACGGGAAAAAAAGCATAAGCAAATCTAAAAGAGTAGCAACCCGGAAAAAAAATACAAGCTGAAATAAAACCAAAATGAAACTTTGCATAAATTTAAAAAATGCGTATTCAGGCTTTATACCTCTGGATCTGACTGTAATGGTCGTATCTTGGGCAAACGGAAACCTTTTCGAGTGAAAGGAAAAGTGTTCCTGAATGAAACGAGTGCTCTGGATGCAATGGAACGGTCCTCTTAGCCTATAAATGTATGGAAATGCCAGAAAATGGAGATGAGGCAACTCAGCTTCACGATCTCGATCTACAATAGGAGTGGGTCTTCAAACAGGCTCTGATACCATGTTCGACTACACAGGTATTCCAACAAAGGATGAAAACCTTCAGTAACCACTCACATAACCAGATCAAAGATCAACACACCAATTTTTTCACGTGGTAAAACCCCTACGGGGAAACATCCATGGCCCCAGATAATGCGGCCACTTGGAGCAATTTATTAATGCAAAGAAAAATATTACGAAGAGATTTTACAAGAGAGTTTCTCACAATCGATCATCGGAAAATGACCCTCCATGCTCTTTAAATAGAGATTATGGACCAATCGGGTGTTAAGCCACGGATCAATGGTCGTTAAGATCGAGGAGAGTATGAACTGTTGGATCACTCTATGTCGGGAACATATCGTGACCGTCGGATTTCCTAACTACAAATGCATACTAATGCATACTAAAGAAACACACTAAGAAACACACTTTTACCTAACGACATATTAGACCAAGTAGATCTTAACTAACTCCTAAGTGTCTAAATATCCTAACAATCGTACCCAAAATAAAGATTGAGATTGACTCTTTTGATACTCCAAACAGTCTGAACAAAAGAGTTGCATCTCTACCTGTTATCATTAATACTCTTTCGACCTCACCCTTGCCCGAGGTAAAGGTTTCGATTCTACAAAACCTTGAAGAACAAATTTTATAATGTGATTTGTCCCCTATTGGTTCACATATCTATACATCTTGTAAGTCTAAAGAAACCAGCCCACATTTTCCTCTCCTACCCCTTCTAGACTTTCCATCTCCTAACGACCTTTTTCCATTTTTCCCTTCGCCACATCCCAAAGAATTTGAAAGGTCAACACTTCGGTCCCTAGAAGTTTTTGAAAACCCTCTTTTTTCACAAGGCTCGTCCCCCAGACTTTCGATGGCTGCTGCTGGAGGAGGTGGTGTTGGAGGAGTAGGTGGACAAGGACCACTTTCCCCCCTAGAATCTTCACCAAGGTAGTAGCCAGATACGCTCCATTGGTCCTCCCTAAAGAGTCAAATCACTAAAGGTCGTTTCGGAGCTTCACGCTTCGGACGTTTTTCTAGGTCTTAACGTTTAAAGTCTCGAGACCCAAAAAGTGTATGTTATCACTGTTCATAAAACTTTAAAGGACCCTAGTCATAGTACACGTGTAACTTTTGATTCTTCCCTGGGTTGAAATGTGTCCTCCATTTCCGACCTTTTCAGCTGAATATTCATACATTTCTAAGTGACACATAGCACCCCATGGTCTCGACACATCATCTAAAATGACGTCATCTTCGACACATCATCTAAAATGACGTCATCTTCGACACATCACTACGGGTAATAGCCTTTTGGAAATATAATAAAGAGATGACTTGCAAATATACGAAGCATCAAAATGTCGAAATATTAAACCTTAATTAGTTAAGTTAATCTTGATTAAAAGGTAGTTAATAACTTCACACTTCGGAGTTCGGACCTTTGCCATCCATCACATCCTGAAATCTCCGAAGTTTGACTTCTGAAACACTTCAAACTTAAACAGGGTTAATTAAAACTAAAAAACAATTATCTGTTAATTAATCATTTCGCAGTTTTGGGTTTCGGAGATTCTATCTCAAGCTACTTTTAAAAATCCCAAAGTCCGAATACCCGAAAACACTTAAAGTTAAACACGATTAATTAATGTTTTAAAGGATATTATCTTGTAATTAATCTTTCGTGAAATTGTGATTCGGGAAATTTCAAACCTGTTTCATCCAAAACTCTCGATCGCGAACCATTGATATTAATGGCATTAATCACAAATCAATGGTAATGATTTTAATGTAGATTGCAAATCGCTAGCTAGATTTTCTCATTAAGGTAAATAAATTTATCGTCAGTAAAGGTATTCTCGAATCAATACGAATAAGAATGCTTGATTTTGAATTCCATTTTCATTTTCACAGAATGGCAAGTTTTAGCCAACTGAGAAGCTCATGCATTTCCCTTTAATAGGTAACTCGTTCTGATTTCATCAATATCATGGCACCATGAAAGATGGCTAAAGTAGCTGGTGAAAGTGAAAATCTGAATACAGATGTTCTATCAGATACATCACTGAGATCCATAGACACTGTGAAATCTTAGACACGGGTGTACAATATTCTAGAGCATGAGCTTATAAATTTCCCAAAGGATTCCAGCGACGAAGTGAGCAAAACTCATGCAACTAAACTCAAGGACATAGCGAAGTCAGAGCTACACAAAATAGTTGCATGTCGGAGGCTCGTGTCATATAACGACATGATAGGTTGGGCCCTGGAGAATGTTGACATTCAAACCAGGAGCATTTTCAACTCTCAAAAGGTTGTTGTTGGGTATTTTTGACCAGAAAACATACAAGTAATGTAAAAAATATCCCCGAATTTAAATATAATTATAACGTTGCATTCATGCTAGAGTTCAAGAAACATGAGTGTATGCAATATGATAAAATCTACCCTGATTTAATCAAGGACTGGTGGGGGAACCTGGAGAAATTCAGAGCCAACACTCATGGCTTGTATGCCACAACATCGTTAGAAGCCCATATGATTTATGTGGCAATGATGCTATGTAGGATATTCGGGAAGAAGAGATCCACTCACTTACCAGTAGCATGGGTACCAATTATGCATGAAGTGGCTGAGGGATACTCTTTCAACTGGGCCAAGATGTTATTAGACAACCTGGCTAAGGAAATCACAGAGTACCAATTGGAAAAATACAAAGGGAAACCTGCCCCTTTCTATATGTTTGCATACCTCATGGATGTTATTTTCTTTATGACTCCTTTCCCTCTGATGAACTGGAGTTGGACCCCGACCATATTTGAACCTATCCATTTCTATCACTCCAGGCAGTGGGCAGACAAGGCCAGAGATTTATTCTACGAAATCTGTCATTATGTAGTCGTGCCTATTCATATCGCCCTATATAGTTGCCCACCCCCCAGAATTTCAAACAAAATCATGGAAAACCTGGGCAAGATAGCAGACTGGTACATCAAATAAAACATTTCTTACATCAGGGTTTTCAGGTGCTCGGTCCCTCCTCATGCTCTCCTGAATTTTTTACCAGATCGGCTAGTATGCCAAGTAGTGGCGTATCAAACCGTGACAGGGGGCATTAGCAAGGAATTGAAAGTGGCCCAGAAAAAGGTATGGCCAACCTTCCCCCTTCCGGTTGGTATGTTCTCATTATTATACTTTGGTCATTCTAAAGTAGAATTTGCAGCTCTGGAGGATGTCAAGTTAGTTGACATTGAATTTAAAAGGCACGATCCACAGAAAATCGTGGAAAACCACTTGGATCAATACAACTTGAAGAAATATATGCACGAGAACTCACCTTATGATGAAATATTCAGAGGATCCAGGTCATATGAGGAAGTACTGAACAGAGTCCAAGCTCTGTCCCCAGATCAACAGGACAGTTTCTCCAGTTTTCAAAGGCACAGAAGAAATAGCTTGCCGAAAGTATTATAGGGAGAGCCAGTGGTACCTTCGTCTACACAGGAATCTGTACCTCCGAGTTTCAAAGCAGGGAGTTCCAGCAAACATGATACTGAGGAAGACCCAAAGAACGTTGAAGATTCAATTCATGAATTGAAAGCTTCACTATCAAGTCCATTAGGCCCTCAAGCAATGGATCATATCGAATATTTCCTAAAAAACGGGCAGGATATGTCTCCTTCTACACCATACAAACCTATTACCAATGCAGCAAAGAAACAACCGTCCACAGAGACAGGTAACCCCATTATTTCATTGGCACTGTTGTAGTCAAGTTTCGGAAATCCCAGTTCCGATGTCATCTTTATAGATGATATTACCCCAATTTCAGTCGAAGAAATGCTTCCTTCAGACTTATTTTTCAGCAAGAAGAGGAGGGCCATCGTTAAACGAGAAACACATCAAAAATATGGAGCAATGGTCAAAAAGAAAAGAATGATATATGATGGACAGAACCGAGATGATTCAAAATTTTCTATGGAAATGACAGGCTCATTAGGTGCCTTTGCCACGTAAAATCAGTGGTCTGTAGAAAATCTAGCCAAGAAACTAAAACAGAGAGACCTGTTGGTAAGGAAGTTGTAGGATCAGATAATGACTATGGAACGGGATATGAAGAATAAGATGAACCGATATTTTGAACAGGCCAGAGCATATGATAAACAGCAAATTCAACAACTCCAAGCCAACTTTGATGAGCTCCAAATGAATTCTTAGTTCAATCAAGGACTGATCACCCAGCATGTTGGATTAATAAAACAATTGCAAGCTAAGTTAGAGTTGACCAAAAGCACCTTAGTGGATATTTTTTCTCTCCAGACCCAAGCAATTGAAATAAATGAAAATTTTGAAAATGGCCAGCAAGATCTTTTTATGAAGGTAGAAGTCGTTCAGAAGTGCTACCAGGTGATTGACCTTTCTATGAAAGACATCTATATCAAGGAAATAGAAGTTCGTTCAGCTCAATATAAGTTTTTAGAGGTTGTCTTACTGATACCAAAGGATGATGTCTCAAATGTACATCGGTTTTCTCTGTCAGAACAAATAAGAGGTGATATAGTTTTGAAGGCCTGGTAAACAAACTTAACAAAAAGAAAGAAACTTGCCAGAGATGTAACTGGATCTTTTTTGGAAGCACTGACACCACTAGACAAAGGGCTAATTGATTTTGAATGGAATTTTATTTATGAAGCCCTGGTTCAAATCGATATAGCAAAGAATCAATATAATTCCAGAACAAGCAAAGAGGAAGCTCTGACGGACATCCAAAATATTAAACAGATCGATCTCCTTCAAATAAACAAATGGATAGTAAACCCAAGCTTGCAGCTACAGGTCATGTCTCAAGGATCTAAAGGGATAAAGGAAACATTTCCTCGGGTAGAAATAAATATTTACAATTTCGAGGCCAATTAAGCAACTAAGCCTTCAAGCCTGGTAGTGAAATTAGTAAGTAGATGCATTCAATGCATTGAATATGGGAAGGCAAGCACATCTGGAAATAAGTAATAAAGTGTTGTTACATGATTGGATATTGATGAGGGGAAAAATGAAAACAAAGCTATGATGACCAGGACGTTGTGCCAAAACATCAAGGAGATCAGAAGACAGAAGTGCTTTGGCCAGCAGACGAAGAGATTGCCAACAAAGATCATCATTCTCTATGCTCTATTTTCTTATTTTTGATATTTGCTATTTTTAATTATGAGAAGTCCAACCGTTTTGAGTTGAGACAATTTTTTATAAATACATAGATTTAAGATCTATTAAGGGTTGCTTCTTGTCGATTTTAACAGAGAAAACTCTCTTTATTGAGTATTAATACAAGTGCAGATAGAGATTCCAAGTTTTGTTTAATCTAGGTTATGTACTTCTTCTTTTTTTCCATTTCTCATCACTTATTTAAGAATTTCCTTGATAAATGTTTGATTCCAATTTAGTACAACCACTACTGTAATCATATTGCATCAGTAATTTGTTAAACAATCATTTCTTTCTCTTCATTTATTGTGAGTAAATCAAGACCTGCGAGTTATGTGAATTATTGTATTGTATACTTTATTCAAGGTTACACCATCTATTTACTTCTACTGCAACAAGGTGAGACTCTTCAGTAATTGATGCCTTGCTTTGTTTATAGTTTTGTATCCTTCTCTCACACCATTCAACATTACAATTTTGACTCGGATAGGAAATACGGCCTCTGTGTTGCCATACTATTAATTTCATTTAAGGAATTTTTCTCATATAATTAATGGTAGAAAAATCACTTTTAAAAACACTCTCTAAAACTTTCTCGATGCCTGACATTATCCTTTGATCCTTAAGTTTAATCTCAGGAACAACATCTTTTTGGTGTCGTTGTCAGTGACGGAGAAATGAAGTTATTTTTCCTTGGGAAAATGACAAGGTAAGATTCTATCTTTGATAGTGAACAAAGATTGAATACTTAATTAAGGCTATTTTTATCTTTCACCTGGTGACTCTGCCACAGATAAACTGGCATTCGTTCGAAAGAATACCGGAATGAATCCAGACGATAAGAATACTACACCTGTATCTGATCCCGAAAGGTTGTTAAAACCAAAAAGATACCTCAAATCAACTATCGCACCGGCAAGTAAAAAATACCAACCCAAAGTTGCTCAAGTAAATACTAAGTTTATGGTTGAAGGACTAGATCCTGAAGAGAATTTTAAATAAACACCCTCTGCGGAGGCCTCAACTAGCAAGCTCGAGGTTAGGTGTGAGAACCCAGAGGTAATCGTACCCAAAATTAATATTGAGATTGACTCTTCTGATACTCCAAACAGCCTGAAAAAAATATCCTCATCTCTACTCGTTATCATTAATACTCTACCGACCTCACGCTTGCCTGAGGTAAAGGCTTTGGTTCTACGAAACCCTGAAGAACACATTTTATACCCCGATTCTTCCCCTGTTGATTCACCTATCTATACATCTTATAAGTCTGAATAAATCATCCCATGTTTTCCTCTCCCGCCCCTTCTAGAATTTCCATCTCCTAACGACCTTTTTCCAATTTTCCCTTCACCACATCCCAAAGAATTTGAAAGGTCACCACTTTGGTCCCTAGAATTTTTTGAAAACCCTCTTTTTTCACAAGGCTCTTCCCCCAGACTTTCAATGCCTACTGCTGGAGGAGGTGGCGTCGAAGGTGGTGGTGTTAGAGGAGCAGGTGGACAAGGACCACTTCCCCCCCCCC
>ML791277.1:163499-203795 GCA_009831015.1 Picea engelmannii | reverse complement strand
ATACGCTCCCTTGGTCCTCCCTGTTGTCCTGCACGATTTACCCGAAAATTATATGAAGAACTTACCAAATTTTACGAGGGAAGGATATTTAACCACAACTAAGCATATCGCCTTTTCAATCAATTCGTTGATATCCTTGGCATTGAGCATGAGGATGTTTACTCAAGGCTTCTAGTGCAAACTTTTGAGGGACAAGTAAGAACCTGGTTTCGAGGACTCTGGGTAGGATCCCTATGGTCGTATGATGAACTAGAAAATCATTTTTCAAGACAGTGGGGAGAAAAGAAAGACCACATGTATTATCTGACTGAATTTGAGGCTCTAAGAAAAAGGAATTTTGAGTCGGTTCTCGAATTTACTCATAGTTTTAACAAACTGTATCATAAGATCCCAGCCGAAGTTAAACCATATCAACCTATGGCAAAGGTAGCTTTCACAGGGTCTTTTGAGCCCGTCTTTTCCCTTCTTTTAAGAGGAAGAAGATCTGCCACTCTAGCAGGAATGCAAGACGATGCCATATAAATCGAATCAAACATGATGGCGTCTGTTAAACTAGAAGCCAAGGTTGAGACAGGAACCAAAGATCCTAAACACTTCAGAGAAAAAGCAGGGCCCTCCGGATCTAGGAGGTCTGCAGAGGAAAAGATGGATGACATGGCCAAGATAATCAAATATTTGTCTAACAAAATCTATAGAATGGAACTAGACCAAGCCAAACCTGATCCATTCGCTAGAAAAGATTTCAAGAGAAATCATGACCCCCAGACCTAGCAGAGACAAGTAAAAAATGAAGATCAAAAAATCCAGGCTTTGTTTAAAACGGAAAATTTTATGCAAAGGGACGATATGAAAAACTACGAGGGATTAGAAGAGGATATAAGCAACCTCAGTGATGACGACCAGGAACCTCATTTCACTAGACAGGATTATGAAAGATCTCTAGACCAAGAACCCTTGTTTAGTAATGAAGAAAGTATAAATAATTTGGGAGAGTCTGTATATCAAGGAATCATCGACTCCATAATGGTCGAGCTTCAACAGAAGTATAATTTAAGGCCCAGAGAAACAATTACTACAAGTGTTCCACCAAAGAATATTTTATCAAGAAATAAAGAGAATGAGTCAGTTGTTACTAAACTGTTAGTCGAAACACAAGTTGCCAGAACCAAAATAGTTGAAACCAGAGAAACACAAACCAAGAAAACAGATAATAATGAAGCACAAGCTATAACCAGAGAAATCAAAAAAACAACTAGAGGTCTCAGTATAGAAAATGAACTAAATAATATTAAAATCCCCGTGCCCCTAGTTGAGCTTGCCAAGAATCCCATTTATAAAAAACAGATTGCTAATATGATAAACTTTTTTGATGTAAATGATAAATTTTTCTGATGTTGAATATCCTGCAGATGTAATCAATCTGCAAGATGAAAGACCAACGATTATGTTTGGTCCGGATATCGAAAATACTAAGGATTTTGTTTCTCCGTTTTATATTACGTTAACTGTGCATGTTCACTTACTTCATAATTGTATGTTATATTTTGGGGCCTCTCACAATTTAATGCCTAAGGTTATCATGTAAAATGTATGCCTTGAAATCACTAGGCCTTATCAGGACTTATACTCATTTGATTCAAGAAAAGTTAAGTGTCTCGGCATGATCAAAGATATGGTAGTGAATCTTGCACAGATCCCTGTAAAAATCATTCTTATGGACGTAGTTGTTGCTAACGTCCCCGCCAAGTATGGCATGATTCTATCCAGGTCTTGGGGTGCAAGACTAGGAGGATCACTTCAACTAGACATGACGTACGCTACGATCCCAATTTTTAGTGGACAATTTACTCAACTATACAGAGAGACTAGATTGGCATATACTGTAAGTGACCCCCAAAACCCAAACAATTACCCAGTCTATGTTTCCGATCAGGATCTAAGAAATTTTATTTTATCAATAGACAATTATTTTTAAGAATGTATAGAAGATGAAAACAAAAAACCAAAAAAAACAAAGAAAAGTGTAAATAATAAAGAAGGAGTATGGAAAATGTTTGTCGATGGTGCTTTGTCCTGTGAAGGGGCAGGGGATGGAGCGTTATTTGTTGCACCTAGAGATGAGTACGTCATCCCCTTTTCATACAGATTACAGTGGTAAATTGATTATACAAATAATGCATGTGATTACGAGGCTCTAGTCTTAGGATTAGAGGCTGCTAGGAAACTAAAAGATGAAAATCTAATAGTTTATGGCGATGCAGAGCTAATTGTGAAACAAATAAAGCAGCAATATCAAGCTAAACATCCAAGGCTAAGGTCATACAGAAACTGTGCCTAGGACTTAATAGAGATTTTTTTCTCGTCATTTAACATTCACTACATTCCCATAATGGAAAATCAACAGGCGGACTCTTTAGCCAAAGTAGCTGCAACATTTATGCCACCTATTGTCCTGAAGATGAAGTATCATATAGAAATGAGGCACAGACCTTCAATCCCAAATAATGTGCAACACTAGCAAGTCTTTGAAGATGACAAGCATATTAAACAGTTTCTAGAAATGGTTGATGAATTCTCTGAGACTCATATAGATCAAGAAAACCAGAACGATCCTATTTGGATCATGCAGGAAGGTGAAGATCCTAAAAAGTTCCAAGACAAGATCGCAAATCACTAAATTCTTGTACTTAAGAACAATCAGATCACCAAAGGTCTAATACCCTTAGATATATTGTTTGACCAAGACAATATACCCTTAAAATCTACCCTACGACCTCATCCCAAGGAGGTTGAAGACTGTGACATAGGAACTAAAGAAAATCCTAAGATAGTCAAGTTATCTAAGTACCTTCCAGCCCAGGTAAAGAATAAATATTATGAATTGCCTTAAAAAGTATAAAGACGTCTTTGCATGGTCCTATGATGATTTAAAAACTTATGATACCTTTGTAATTGAACATAAGATTCCTTTAAAGCATGGTATCAAACCTTTCAGACAAAAGCTGAGATAGATAATTTCTATCCTTATGCCAGTAATAGAAAGAGAAGTCAAGAAGCTTCTCGACGCTAAGATTATCATCCCACTTAGGTGTTCTGAATGCATAGAAAATTTGGTACCTGTCAGAAAGAAGAGTGGAGAAATAAGACTTTGTGTAGATTTCAGGAATTTAAAACAGTCATCCCTCAAGGATAACTACCCACTGCCAAAAATGTATCATGTCCTAGAAAAATTAGTTGGCGCTAACAGAATGTCTATGATCGATGGTTTTTCAGGATACAACCAAATTGTTGTCCACGAAGATGATAAAGAAAAAATTACATTCACTACTCTGTGGGGAACTTTCATGTATGATAAAATGCCATTTGGTTTGATGAACGTATGGGCCACTTTCCAAAGAGAAATGGATATAGATTTCATCGTTGAGAGAGATCAATTTGTCGTTATTTACTTAGATGATCTAACAGTCTCCTCGAATTCTGATGCAGAACATTTGGTTCATCTCAAACAAACCTTTGAAAAATGTAGAAAATTTGGTTTGTCTCTAAACCCTAAGAAATCTCATTTTGCTATGCAAGAAGGTAAGCTTATGGGTCATATAGTTTCGAAAGATGGAATCAAGGTTTACCCCAAGCGAATCGAGGCTATTGACACAATAAACATTCCTAGAAATAGAAAGGAAATCCAGTATTTTTTAGGGAAGATAAATGTTTTGAGAAGGTTTATCCCTAACTTTGCTAAAATTTTCAAATTAATCACAAATATGTTGAAGAAAGACAGTGAGATGAAATGGACTACCGAAGCTAAAGCATCATTTGAGCAAGTTAAGAAAGCTATAAGAAAAGCACCAGTGTTAGCTAGTCTAGACTATACTAATGAATTCTTGATCTTTTCTTTCGCATATGAACATATTATCGCAGTTGTAATCCTACAAAAGAATGAAGAAGGTTTCGAGCAGTCGATGGCCTTTTTTAGTAAAAGTCTCAGAGACATCGAATTAAGATATGATATACTGGAAAAACAAGCTTACGCGATGGTGAAAGCTCTCAAAGCTTTTAGGACATATGTATTGCATTCAAGAATAATCGCCTATGTGCCAGCAAGCTCTGTCAAAGATATATTGGTACAATCAGACAGTGATGGTAGAAGGGGTCGATGGCTAGATAAAATTCAGCAGTTCAATCTAGAAGTAAAACCAACCAAGCTAGTCAAAGGTCAGGGCTTGGAAAAATTGTTAGCAAAATCGAATTTCAGGGCACTCAGGATTAACCACCTGGAATCACACGGACATATCCCAAAAATAGAGGAACTTGGTGATCAAACCCCTGCAGTCCATATTGAAGATAAATTTTCTTCCTCTGATTGGTATCGCATTATTGTCTCATACCTCCTCACCCTTCAGTGCCTGAGTGACATGACTCCATCCAAAGCAAGAATGTAAAAGCTACACGCAGTTAAATATTGTATCATTGAAGGTCAACTATATTGGAAAGATCCTCTAGGTTTCTTGCTACGTTGTTTAACAGAACCTGAAATAGAGAATTTCATAAATGAATTTCACGAAGGAGTGTGTGGAGGACATCATGCTTGAAGGGAAACGGCCTACAAGATTCTAAGAGTTGGATATTATTGGCCAAAGTTATTCACTGGTGTGAATGCCAAGATCAGAGCCTGCAACCCTTGCCAACTGTTCTCTGGTAAGAAAAAGCTCCCTGCACTACCTTTAGTCCCAGTCAAGACAGAGGCTCCATTTCAACAATGGGGTCTGGACTTCATCGGAGAAATCCACCCATAGTCAAGCGCCCAACATAAATGGATTTTAACTGCTACCGATTATTTCACGAAATGGGTTGAAGCCATTCCAACTTGGAATTCCATTGATTCAGTAGTTATAAACTTTTTGGAAGAAAATATCCTATCATGGTTTGGTTTCCCTCGAAAAATAGTCGCAAACGCCCAAGCTTTCAAATCTATGGCAATGACAAAATTTTGTCAAAAATATAACATTGTGCTAGGGAATTCTACAACCTATTATCCTCAGGGAAATGGGTTGTATAAATCATCCAACAAGAGTTTGATCAATATAATCAAGAAAGTGTTAACAGAGAATAAGAAGGCGTGGCTTGTACACCTAAAGTACGCCTTATGGGAAAACCGAATCGACACTAAAAAATCAATAGGTATGACCCCTTTCCAAATGGTTTATGGTACTGATGTTGTCCTTCCTATCAATCTCTCTCTTCTAGTGATGAAGTTGTGGAAAGACGCAAATGAAGATCCAAATGATGTGATGAAGAGGATAAACCAAATTATCGAAGTCCAGCAAAACAGGGCCAAAGTTGATGACAGACTTCAAAAATACCAAGATAATATGAAAGCCCTTTTTGATAAAAAAGCTAAAGACAGAGAGTTCCTTCCTGATGATCTAGTTTTAAAATGGGATGCTAGAAAAGAAGATGTAGGAAAACATGGCAAGTTTGATCATCTTTGGTTCGAACCATTCAAGATTTCAGCTACAGAGGGAAAGAATTATTTCCTACTAGAAAATATCGACGGGAAAACTTTTGACGCCCCTATCAACGGTTGTTATCTAAAATATTTCATGCAATATACATGTTTCACATTACCATTGTATATACCGGTTTGGTTTCTCGTTTAATTTCGCAATTTTATTTTCCTTCGTAGGTTGTCTAAATTTTACTTTTTCATTTTAAATAAACCTAGTTTTATTTGATGTTCTCAAAAGAAAAAATAAAATATATGTACTACATATCATTTCCGTCCTATAGAATTTTATGATTATGTCTTTTTATGCTCTTGCAGAATACTTATTGTCAGATGAGAAATAAGGAGGTATTGGAATCTAACGCTTAGTTTTCAAAACAGTTATTTCTCTCAAAACAAGGTGACGAATTAACAGTTGGTTTGATTGAAAATGTAAATAAAATCCAAGGTATGAACTTCTATACTTATTTTTTAATCTAAAAAATTGAAAGAAAACCTATTGGATATAAACAAGGTTCTACTCTT
The DNA here is from genome assembly GCA_009831015.1 of Picea engelmannii. Taxonomy (NCBI): domain Eukaryota; kingdom Viridiplantae; phylum Streptophyta; class Pinopsida; order Pinales; family Pinaceae; genus Picea; species Picea engelmannii. The sequence continues at coordinate 197,767 of ML791277.1, read as the reverse complement.
GTAAATATAATCCCCTGATGAAAGATCAGTAAGATATAAATCTCTAGATTTCTGAATCAAATAAAAATAAAAGAAAAATAAAAGAAAAAAGAAAATAAAATAAGAATAAAAGAGAAGCTTGATAATCAAGAAGTGAACTTATGTGGAAATGAGATTATTTTTCAAAACCTATGACTCCTCATTCTGTTTTCATTTTGCATATCTTTGAGCTTTCACCCTATACTGATTTTCACTACCCAGCCTTAAATCTTCATAGAAAGAAATAATTTTGCCTTAGCTATGAAAACTTAAAAACATATCTTCAAAACAATATTAGGCGAAAATATTTATGTTCTTCTGATTTTAACTGAAACAAAGTATGTTTAGGTTAATCCTGATAACTTTAGCTCTTCTAACAGATTTAAACTTATTAATTCGCTCAAGGAAAATCCCTGGAAAATAAAAGTTCCCCATAAGATCTTCCCTCTAGGAAAATATGTATTGAAGATCGGGAAAGAATTAGCTCAGAGTAAAATCAAAAACTGTTGACAGACCTTCATTCTCAAATCTTAAGTAGATATTACCCCTGTATGATACATACAAATTGATTGCCCCAACTTCAAAAATATAAAAAAAATATAAGAGAGATGGTGAAAGGAAATTCATAAAATGATTACCCCCATCTAGTCTAAGACAAATGGTGAAAGAAAATTCATAAATCGATTCCCCCCATTTCGTCCAAAAGAGATGATGAAAGGAAATCCATGTTATGATTTCTCTCATCTCAATAAAATGCAAAATTGCTAATTGAAGTGGTGAAAGGAAATTCAATGGGAGATGTAGATAACTTCATCGGGGTACTGAAGAGGCACGCTGGCAATGAAGAAATATATATATGGTCTCTGTAAGGTAGTCATACATGTATAAACATACTTTGGTATCTAGTTCTCTTTTCGGTAATATTTACATTCTAAACCGACAATGGATTCCCTAAATAAATCATTAAAATTACTTTGTCTTGATGCGAACGAAATCGACCAAAGTCTGATAGTTCAGTTAAAGTTGTTTTGATTATCTTAAAAAAATCCGAACCTAATTTCAAGAAAAGGAAACCATTAATAACCTAAATTGAGATCAATAATTGACTGTGTTTTGAAGGTTTTCTAAGATTCGGTTGAAGTTCAATTTTTCTCTGTATGATTTTTCCCAAAGGTGTTTCCCATAAATCCAATGATGACACCATTTACCCAATAAAGGCACTTGGTCTACTGTTCTTCCACACCTCACGGGGAGACGTGATCCCCAGATGGAGCATATGTTGGAACATATATAAATCCTAAACCTTGTGATTTAATTTCTCGAACTTCATCTTTTTAAATAATCACTCAGAAGTCATCTTTCGAATGTTTAAATCAAATGTACTTCTAGTCATAAGGTACGCATGACATCCGTCGTTGATAAAGTGCCCCCGTTGATCGAATAATTCCCTTTTTCCCCGAGTTTTGGAGCCGCCTGATTGTTAAAGAGTCAAATCACTAAAGGTCGCTTCGGAGCTTCGTGTTTCAGGTGTTTTGCTAGGTCTTAACGTTTAAAGTCTCGATACTCGAAAAGTGTTTGTTATCGTTGTTCATAAAAAATTTAAGTACCCTAGTCATAGTACACATGTACCTTTTGAGTCTTCCCTGGGTTGACATGTGTCATCCATTTCCGACCTTTTCAGCTGAAGATTCATATGATTCTAAGTGACACGTGGCACCCGCTGGTCTCGACACATCATCTAAAATGATGTCATATTCAACACGTCACTACGGGTAATATCCTTTCGGAAAAATAATAAAGAGTTGACTTGCAAATCCACGAAGCAGCAAAATGTCGAAATATTAAACCTTAATTAGTTAAGTTAGTCTTGATTAAAAGGTAGTCAATAACTTCGCACTTCGGATTTCGGACCTTTGCATCCATCACATCCTGAACTCTCCAAAGTTCGGACTTATGAAACTCTTCAAACTTAAACAAGGTTAATTAAAACTACAAAACGATTATTTGTTAATTAATCATTTCGCAGTTTCGGGTTTCGGGGATTCTATCTCGAGCTACTGTTAAAAATCCCAAAGTCCGAATACCCAAAAACACTTAAAGTTAAACATGATTAACTAATGTTTTAAAGGAGATTATCTCGTAATTAATCTTTAGTGAAATCGCGATTCGGGAAATTTCAAACCTGTTTCATCCAAAAGTCATGATCGTGAATCGTCAATATTAATGGAATTAATCACAAATCAACGGTAATGATTTTAATGTAGATTGCAGATCGCTAGCTAGATTTTCTCATTAAGGTAAATAAATTTATCGTCGGTAAATGTATTCTCGAATCAATATGCCTAGGGTGAATGAGAATGCTTGATTTTGAATTCCATTTTCATTCTCGCAGAATAGAAAGTTTTAGCCAACTGAGAAGCTCATGCATTCCCTTGTAACAGGTAACCCGTTCTGATTTCATCAATATCATGGCACCACGAAAGATGGCTAAAGCAGTTGTTGAAAGCGCAAATCCGAATACAGGTGTTCTGTCAGATACATCACCGAGAGCCATAGACACTGTGAAATATTGGACACAGGTGTTCGATATTCTAGAGCATGAGATTATAAATTGCCCAGAGGATTATGTCGACGACATGAGTGAAACTCATGCAACTAAACTCAGGGACATACCTCAGTCAGAGCTACACAAAATAGTTGTGCGGCCGAGGCTCATGTCGTATAACGACATGATAGGCTGGGCCTTGGAGAACATCAACATTCAAACTAGGAGCATTTGCAACTCTCAAAAGGCTGATGTTGGTTCTTTTCTACCAGAACACATACAAGTAATGTACAAACTATACCCTGAATTTAAATATAATTACAATGTTGCATTCATGCTAGAGTTCGAGAATGACGAGAGTACGCAATATGATAAATTCTACCCTGATTTAATCAAGGATTGGTGGGGGCACAAGGAGAAATTCAGAGCCGACACTCACGGCATGTATGCCACATCATCGTTAGAAGTCCATATGATTTATGTGGCAATGATGCTATGTAGGATATTTGGGAAGAAGAGCTCCACTCACTTCCCGATAGCATGGGTACCAATTATGCACGAAGTGGCCGAGAGATACTCTTTCAACTGGGCCAAGATGTTATCAGACAATCTAGCTAAGGAAATCATAGAGTACCAATTGGAAAAATACAAAGGGAAACCTACCCATTTCTATATGTCTGCATACCTCATGGATGTTATTTTCTTTATGACTCCTTTCCCTCTGACGAACTGGAGTTGGACCCCGACCAGCGTCAAACCTATCCATTTCTATCACTCCAAGGTGTGGAAAGACATGGCCAGAGATTTCTTCTATGAAATATGCCATTATGTATTGGTGCTTATTCATATTGCCCTATACAGTTTCCCACCCCCTAGAATTTCAAACAAAATCATGGAAAACCTGGGCAAGATAGAAGACTGGTACATCGAAGAAAAATTTTCTTACATCGGGGTTTTCGGGTGCTCGGTCCCTCCTCATTCTCTCTCGAATTTTTTACCAGATCAGCTAGTATGCCGAGAAGTGGTGTATCAAACCGTGACAAGGGGCATCGGCAAGGAATTGAAAGCGGCCCAGAAAAAGGTATGTCCAACCTTCCCCCTTCATATTGGTATGTTCTCATTATTAGACTTCGGTCATTCTAAAGTAGAAGTTGCAGCTCTGGAGGATGTCAAGTTAGTTGACATTGAATTTAAAGGGCATGATCCATAGAAAATCGTGGAAAACCACTTGGCTCAATACAACTTGAAGAAATATATGCACCAGAACTCAATGCATGATGAAATATTCAGGGGAGCCAGGTCATATGAGGAAGTACTAAACAGAGTCCAAGCTCTGCCCCCAGATCAATAGGATAGTTTCTCCAGTTTTCAAAGGCACGGAAGAGATAGCTTGCCGAAATTATTACAGGGAGATCCAGTGGCACCTTTATCTACACAGGAAACTGTACCTCTGGGTTTCGAAGCAGGGAGTTCCAGCAAACAGCATATTGAGGAAGACCCAAAGAACGTCGAAGCTTCAATTCAGGAATTGAAAGCTTCACTATCAATTCCATTAGGCCCTCAAGCAATGGTTCATATCAAAGCTTTCCTAAAACAAGGGCAGGATACATCTCCTTCTACACCAGACAAACTGATTACCAATGCAGTAGAGAAACAACCATCCACAGAGATAGGTAACCCCATTATTTTATTGACACCCTTGCAGTCAAGTTTCAGAAATCCCAGTTCCAAATTCATCTTTATAGATGATCTTACCCCAATTTTGTAAATGTGTTAAACCTGTACAGAATAGATCTATCTAGAAAATACTACACACATTTGCAGAGAGAAATTGAGAAAGAAGAAGCAAGATAGAAAGAATGGAAGAATTCTCATTAACCATATTCCACACTTAAAGAGTGAATAATTTACAATATATATAGGATACATAAGTAACTAATGAGCCATAATTGTGGTCTAGATTGATTTGGACACACACCAACAGTTACAAGAGTAAACTTCCACCTAGTCTAGTCTCTCAGGCAGTTACGGGAGTGAATTGCCACCTAGATGAGTTAACTAGTCAACTAGTCTTCAGTTAACTGACTGAACAAAGAGTAGTGAGTTGGTGATGATCCCAATGTTGCATGGTGACAAAACCAATGCAACATCTAAACTCAACTCAACTAGTGAAACTGAAGTGTCAATTGAAAGAGAATATTCTCCAGGTGGAATATTCTCCCCTAAAATAAAGGAGATTGGATAATGACTAATTATGACTAATAAACAAGGAATAAACTTAGGAAAAATAAATCCTAGGTGTGTGTGAAGTAACTCCAACACCCCCCGTGAACATCACTATGGTGAAAATAAATAACGGGTCTCGGCTACGAGGCCATGTTAGGTACCCAAATACAAAAGATACACTGGACTAAACGAGGAAAGAGGGAAAACCTCATGGGAACAAAACCCCCCCTCAAATTACAATGCATAAAATAAAAAATGATAAGGAAGAAAAGGCAGCTGCTAAGCAACCATGTCCTTCACTCCAAGAAGAACTCGCAACTGTGCAAGTTTGTGTTGTTTAAAGATTTTGTTGAAGATGTATATGTCTGCACGGATCTAATGAATTATATGCATCATTGATATTTCCACACATATCCACTTTATCTTCTTGCAATTAAAAATATCCAAATAAAGTTTGGATGAAATTTTGAAAACCGTACGGCCGTTTCCAAAAAAATGTTGAAATTCTGTTGATTTTAAAATGATCATAACTTCACTTTCCGGACTCCGTTTAGGACGAATTTTTTTTTTAAATTGGATATTTTCCCGAGAGGAATTCAAATATCCAATTTGTTTCTGCAAATAGTGCTCAGAAAATATAACAATGGCGTCTGATGTGAGCGGCTTCCTTTTTGTCTCCTGAGATGCATGCATGATGCATGCAACAATGTCTGCATGTGACTCCTGAGATGCATGCCATATATATTCCACATGAATTTCAGAAAATAAATCTAAAATGGAGTAGGCATGATCTTCAATTATTGGAATACTAATTTCTGCAAAAACGTTTGTAGAAGACTCTTCATAATAAGAGGTTTGATCTTCTGATGGCTTCTCTTTTGGCTCTATCTGTTCGACCTCATGCATGAAATCTTCACAATATTCTTTATTCCCAAATAGAACCTCCAATCTGGTCCATAATTCCTTTGGATTTAATCCTTGTGATTCTTCATATATTTGATGGAAATTTTTGGGAGAAACAGACATGTCGATACTTCCTATGCTCATATCTTGTCTATTGAGAAAGTCATTTTTATTATCGATAGAATCAGGATCTACTTCCATTGTCATGGTTATTTGGTATAATCCTTTGCATCTTAGCAGAAACAAAATTTTTGGCTTCCATTCCAAATAGTTATGAGGCGTGAGAAGTATTTCCAGCGAATAATCCATCTTTTTGTTGTCTTCAATCTTTTGTACCTGCAAAAAATGATTTGGTGTATCTTTTTCTTAGCAGTCTGTTGGCTCTGATACCATGTAAATGTGTTAAACCTGCACAGAATAGATCTATCTAGAAAATACTACACACATTTGCAGAGAGAAATTGATAAAGAAGAAGCGAGATAGAAAGAATGGAAGAATTCTCATTAACCGTATTTGACACTCAAATAGTGAATAATTTACAACATATATAGGATACATAAGTAACTAATGAGCCATAGTGGTGGTTTAGATTGATCTGGACACACACCAATAGTTACAAGAGTAAAATGCCACCTAGTCTAGTCTCTCAGACAGTTACGGGAGTGAACTGCCACCTAGTTGAGTTAACTAGTCAACTAGTCTTCAGTTAACTGACTGAACAAAGAGTAGTGAGTTGGTGATGATCCCAATTTTGCATGGTGACAAAACCAATGCAACATCTAAACTCAACTCAACTAGTCAAACTGAAGTGTAAATTGAAAGAGAATATTCTCCAGGTGGAATATTCTCCCCTAAAATATAGGAGACTAGATAATGACTAATTATGACTAATAAACAAGGAATAACCTTAGGAAAAATAAATCATAGGTGTGTGTGAAGTAACTCCAACAAATTTCAGCAGAAGAAATGCCTCCTTCGGACTTATTTTTTAGCAAAAAGAGGAAGGTCATTGTTAAACGAGAAACACATCAGAAAGATGGAGCGATGGTCAAAAGAAAAAGAATGATATATGATGGACAGAACCGAGACGATTCAGAATTTGCTAAGGAAATGGCAGGCTCGTTAGGTGCCTTTGCCACGGAAAATTAGTGGTCTGTAGAAAATCTAGTCGAGCAATTAAAACAGAGAGACTTGTTGGTAAGGCAGTTGCAGGATCAGATAATGACTATGGAACATGATATGAAGAATAAGATGAACTGATATTTTGAATAGGCCGGAGCATATGATAAACAACAAATTCAACAAATCCAAACCAACTTTGATGATCTCCAAAGGAATTCTCAGTTCAATCAAGGACTGATCACCCAACATGTTGGATTAATAAAAAAATTGCAAGCTAAGCTAGAGTTGACCAAAAGCACTTCAGTGGATATTTCGGCTCTCCAGACCCAAGCAATTGAAATAAATGAAAAACTTGAAAATGACCAGCAAGATCTTTTTATGAAGGTAGAAGTCGTCCAAAAGTGCTACCAAGCAATTGACCTTTCTCTGAAAGACATCTATATCAAGGATTGAGAAGCTCGTTTAGCTCGAGCTAAGTTTCAAGAGGTCGTCTTACTGATACCAAAGGATGATGTCTCAAATGTACATCGGCTTTCTCTGCCAAAACAAATAAGAGGTGATATATTTTTGAAGGCTTGGGAAACAAACTTAACAGAAAGCAAGAAACTTGCCAGAGATGTAACTAAAGCTTGTCTGGAAGCATTGACACCACTAGATAAAGGGCTAATTGATTTTGAAGGGAATGTTATTTCCGAATCCCTGGGTCAAATTGATATAGAAAAGAATCAATATAATTCTAGAACAAGCAAAGAGGAAGCTCTGACGGCCATCCAAAATATGAAACAGATCGATCTCCTTCAAATAAACAAATGGATAGTAAACCCAAGCTTGCAGCTACAGGTCACATCTCAAGGATCTTAAGGGATACAAGAAAATATGCCTCGGGTAGAAAGAAATCTATACACTTTTTAGGCCAATCAAGAAACTAAGCGTTCAAGTCTGGTAGTGAAATTAGTAAGTAGATGCATTCAATGCATTGAATATGGGAAGGCAGGCACATCTGGAAACAAGTAAGAAAGTGTTGTTACATGATTGGATATTGATGAGGGGACAAATGGAAACAAATCTATGATGACTAGGATGTTGTGTCAAAACATCAAGGAGATCAGAAGACAGAATTTCTTCGGCTAGCAAACGAAGAGATTGCCAACAAAGCTCATCGTTCTCTATGCTTTATTTTCTTGTTTTTTATATTTACTATTTTTAATTATGAGAAGTCCAACTGTTTTCAGTTGAGACAATTTTGTATAAATACATGGATTGAATATCTATTAAGGTTTTCTTCTTGTTGATTGTAACAGAGAAAACTCTCTTTATTGAGTATTAATACAAGTGTAGACAGAGATTCCAAGTTTTGTTTAATACAGGTTATGTACTTCTTCTGTTTTTCCATTTCTCAACACTTCTTTAAGCATTTCCTTGATAAATGTTTGATTCCAATTTAGTACAACCACTACTATAATCGTATTGCATCGATAATTTGTTAAACAAGCAATTTTTCCTCTGCATTTACTGTGAGTAAATCAAGACCGCGAGTTATGTGAATTACTGTATTTTATACTTTATTCAAGGTTACACCATCTATTTTCTTCTACTGCAACAAGGTAGGACTCTTCAATAATTGATACATTGCTTTGTTTTATAGTTTTGTAGCCTTCTCTCACATCATTCGACATTACAATTTTGACACAGACACGAAATATGGCCTCTGCGCTGCCATACTGTTAATTTCATTTAAGGAATTTTTCTCATATAACTAATGGTAGAAAAAGCACTTTTAAAAACACTCTCTAAAACTTTCTTGATGCCTAACATTATCCTTTGAGCCTTAATTTTAATCTCAGGAACAACACCATGCTTATTCCAGTGTTATATTTTTAAGAGCCTTTGTGGGAGTGTGATTTACTATGTGTTAGTAACATTTCTTGTCTGGAGCACAAGAGCATTCGGGTCAGAGAGTCGCATGAAGTGCGCCCGAGCGCAACGCGGAAAATCTCATTTAGGACCCTCAAGAAAGCGAGCGAGCGAGATTATACCATCGGCGGTCCATATTCATCCATAGGAGCAGATCAGCGGTTGGCGGAAAATCGTGGTTAGTGGAGTTGTGTCGAGATTAGCGCAAATGCATCGCGCCCATATTATATGCAGGGAAGGATAGCAGTCGTCCATCCAAAGGGTACGTCGCGTGTGATCTAGTCACGTCGGCTTTTTGGCAGTTGCGAGTTCGAAGGGTGAAAGTTCCATATCACTCTGTATCATGAAACCGCGAACCCCAAAGCGCCGAAAGCGCCCAGAGTCTGGCCCGCGGTATTGCGGATAAATTTCAACCGTCCATCCACAAGGGACACCCGGCGTGTGATTAGGTTCCTCGCTGTTTCACCCATCGTGATTTCAAGGCGAAAAGAGCAGCTTCGTCATTTCCCGATGCGCGAGGTGCCGGGAGTATCCAGGACCCGGGCCCACAGCATCATGGGGAGATTTCAGAACCATTATATCTAGAGGGACGCGTGGCGCCAGATTAAGCCGTCTCGGCATTTCGCTCATCGCGATTTCAAGAAGCAAGGATCAGCCCTTCCTATTCGCGAACGCTGAAAGCTCCTTTGAGAGTAAACGCAAGGTCACACCTCGTGGTCACCTAGGAAATAAAAGAGTTGTGCAAAGGGGGCCAAAGGCATTGGGTCCAGTCGCCAAAAGGTTCATCGCGTTCTCCGGGTGATATTTGATCCGACCTCAAGCCTGGTTTTCGCTTGAAGTAAATGAAGGTAAGAAAAAGTGGTTGAAACCTCTCTTTATGCATTAAGTGCAAGATATGGAGAGCCTAGCCAGCGGTCTGCTCGAGAGGGTCCTGTGTACCAGTTTTTCCAAAGAGGCCATGCTTAGTCCTCAATTAGACAGAGGAGGTTTGCACACGCTAGCTCAGCACTTAATGGCTCAGCTACTCCTCTTACTGGAGCCACGCGCAGTTAAGATGGCGTCTGACAAAGAATACCCATCACAATTTGGCTGAAGGGACACCAAGCCTTGGAGGACTAAGCACGCCGATGTTAGGCGATTTCCTTTGAATATATAAGCTCAGTCTTTGTATTTTGTAATCTATCGATGGTTGAGCAAGGCTCCCGACTGTAAATTTTTAGTGAAGCGTTGCTCACTCTGGTTAATGTATAAGGCATTGGAGACTTCTTACTTTATGGATGTCAGCCTCTTTTTCATCTCTTTGTTTACTGTGTTAGAACAGCTCGAAATTGGAGGATCCAGTCAAGTTGCGCTATTGTAGAATGATGTAGGTTGGATCACTGCAACATTCGCAGCGTTTCTAATCAGTTCTTGTGTTTTCTCAGTGCTGAAATGGCTTGGAATTGGAGGATCCAGTCGAGTCACCTTTCAGCTCCTTGAAACTCTGGACCAAGCGGATCTTGGTTTCTGAGTTTTTCTTCCCCAAGCTCCCAAAGGACTGTCTCTCGAGGCAATCTTGCTCATCCTTCTCACAAGTCTTCCATCTACCACCCTTTAATCCATTTACTGACAAAAGTTGGATCAAGACCTCCCTTTTTTTTTGCATACCATGCCCGGTTTCCTGAGTTAAATCTATAGTTTCTTGAGTCTCTACCCATCCGATCACCCCATTAAACAAATCGTGACATAAAACTGATGGGCGTTGGGCTCTGCTCCTGCAAGAAATCCAGGAGTGACTTCTGACGCTAACATTTCTGGCGCCGTTGCCGAGGATGAAGTTGAATATTTTCCTCGAGATTGAACGACAACGATTAACTGATTCTGAAGGTGCATTAGATATCATAATTATCAAGATTGATGTTGTGCACCTGGAGACTCCATTGTGATGACTCCACTGTGGTGAACCTGCCGTGTTAATTGTGGATTTCAAAGGCAGGCATACGCGGTCTCATCCACAGCTGCCTCTAGCTACACCTGAAACGGATCCAGAGGCGGCGCTCAGGAAGGGAAATGCCTCTGAAGAAAAAGATTCCACCGCCGAGCCAGGTAATCCAACATATCCTTCTGTGGGAAATCCTTTTCTCCTCCTCAAGTTCTTGACAGACCTGTTTCTGGAGTTTCCCGTTTCCTAAATTTCGGGAGTGTTCCTGTTGATTTTTCCTCTCCTGGTCTCAGACCGGAGGGACAAAACCTTGTCACTCCCCTCTCCCCTGAAAATGTACCTTGGCGTAGACCCGGGACCATAGAAGATTTCCCCACTCCTCCTCTTGTTACTATTTCCCTTTCTGCCCAAAAAGAATTAGCTGTTGATTTGAACCCATTAGCCTTCTCCTTAAATCCCCTTTTGTTTCCCGTTCCACTTCAAGGCTCATTCCCACTAGCCCCTTCGCGAAATCCTTCTCCTCCAAATTCTCCTCCACCCAATATTCCTATGGTTGGTGCCAATCCCCCTCTAAATAGAATGGATGCCATAGTCGCTGCCAGATACGCTCCCTTAATCCTACCCCATCCTATGAATCCTCTCCCTGCTGGAGACTAATTGAAATACATGCCCAAGTTCGCAGGTGAAGGGGACATAACTACGGAAGAGCACCTGGCTGCTTTCTACAGTTATGTAGACAACCTGAACATTGAAAATGAAGATGTCTGGATGAGAGTTTTTTTCCAGAGCTTGGATGGTGAGGTAAGGAAATGGTTTATAGGATTAGCTCCAGGATCTATTGCTGGGATTGAATCCTTGGATAGTGCTTTCCTGAGGCAGTGGGGAGATAGGAAAGATTTCATGTATTACATGACAGAGTTCGGGTCTCTGAAGAAGATGGAAGGAGATTCCATCTCCGACTTCTCCAAAAGATTCAATAAGATGTATAATAAGATTCCTGCTGAAATAAAGCCCTCATAAGCCTCAGCCAAAATTTCTTACGCTAGTGTGTTTGGCCTCGATTTCTGCCTTTTATTGAGAGAAATAAAAGCCACCTCCTTAGCCCAAATGCAAGATGCGGCTATAGAGGTGGAATATAACGTATTAGCGGCTAACAGACTGAGGAACAAGGTTGACGCATACAGGAGAAAGGGAAGATCTTAAGCCTCGACTTCTGGCCCGTCAGTGCCCCACCCTCAAGTGGACGAACTGACCAAGATGGTGAAGTCTCTGTCTACAGATATGGAGAGAATGAAGGTGGAGGGGAGGCAATCATACAAGGGCCCTCAAAACATCGAAAACAAATGAGGTTTCAAGAGGCCAAACAATATAGCTCCCTCGACTATGCAGAGAGAAAGGGGAAGAGACAGAGACGACCAGAAGATTCAGGCCCCTTTTCAAAACAATTTTGTGGCCGAGGAAGAACAAGAGGGAGCAGATGAACTTGATCCTGAAATCCATTGCTTTGGAGACACTCCTCCTTTTCCTCCTCTCACTCAATTATCTTACGAGGAGTCTCTCATGGACAGTCAGCTAAATGAATTGAGCAAGGGTGACAAGGCTAGTGGCAACCAAGGCAGGTATAACCTGAGGACCAAGAAAAAGACAGCAGTACCTGATGTTCCTGAGCAGTTCACTAGAACGGATAAACCTGCTAATGAAGTAGCAGACAATCACAGAGGTAATAAGGCTCAACCCCTCTTTCCCATTGTCCAGATTCATGTTCCTGAAATAAGAGAAATTCCCAAGCTTACATCTTCTTTTAATTTCGAGCATGAAATTCAAAAGATTAGAATCCCTGTGCCCCTGACGGAATTAATTAAGCATGAAGGATTCAAGAAGCGTTTCTCTGAGCTTCTACAGTCCGACGTCACATGCCTTCCCACAGACTCCATCAATTTGCAAGATGAAAAGTCTGCAGTTATTCTAGGTCCTATGGTAGAAGACAGGGATGACTCATCCCCTCCCTTCTACACTTACTTGAACATACATGACAAAGTATTGCATAACTTCTTGATGGATTCGGGGGCTTCTCATAACCTCATGCCAAAAACTTTCATGGAAGAGTTAGGACTGGAATTCACCCGAGCCTATCATGACCTCTATTCCTTTGACTCCAGGAAAGTTCAATGTCTAGGGGTTATCAAAGACCTGGTCGTGACCTTCTTCCAGTTGCCCATGAAAAGTGTGGTCATGGATATTGTAGTAGCTGATGTCCCCCCCAAGTTCGGTATGTTGTTATCAAGATCTTGGATAAAAAGACTGGGGGGAACTTTGCAGATGGACCTCACATATGCTACTATCCCAGTGTTCGGAGGAGAACATAGGAGACTATATAGGGAAGCCCAGTTGGCCTATATAATCAGTGATGAAGCTAACCCTACCAACCACCCCATCTTTTCCTTGGACACCGATTTAGGCTCCAATTTGTTGCAACTCACTCATGCTCCTGACCCTCCTCTTAAACTCATAAAACAACCCACCACTCCTCGTGAATTTTCTTCCCCTGTCTCCCCCGTCTGGAAAATGTTCTTTGACGGAGCCTGTTCCAAGGAAGGCATTGGTGCTGGGGTATTTTTTGTGTCACCTGCTCAGGAAACCATGTTTTTGTCATACAAACTAGAGTTTGAAACTACCAACAATGTGGCAGAATATGACGCTCTTGTCCTGGGATTAAGAGAAACAAAGGAAATGGGAATTCAGGAGGTAGCAGTGTTCGGAGATGCAGAGTTGGTGGTCCAGCAGATCAGAAATTCTTATTAGGCTAAGCATCATCGACTCAGAAGCTACATAAATGAGGTGTGGGACTTAATTGACAATTTCTTCTCAGCGTTCAACATTTCTTTCATCCCAAGAGAGAAGAACACCGTGGCCGATTCCTTGGCTACATCAGCAAGCATTTTCAAAGTACCCTTGCCACCCAAATTTAGATATGATGTGGAAGTAAAATACAGGCCCTCCATACCTAACAACGTCAAACATTGGAAGGTATTCGAGGATGATCTTTAGATCAAGATATTCTTGGAGACGGTCGAAGAATTTTCAGAAATGCATATCGACCAAGACTCTGTCTCTGAAGAAGAGTTTGATGAGGGTAAGTTTCTGAGTAAAATCGCAAAACGAAACATTGTGCAACTCCCCAGCAACCATATCCTGAGGGGAATGGTTCCTTTGGAAAGGCTCTTTGATAAAAATGATGTGTTATTGAAGGGGGAAAATTCGGAGGATGACGCTGATGCTATTCGGTGCAACATTGGCACTGAAAGCGAGCCCAAGTTTGTCAAATTGTCAAGAAATCTAACAAAGGAGCAGAGCTCTGAATATACTGGACTTTTGAGGGAATTCGCCGATGTTTTTGCCTAGACCTACAAATACCTCAAAACATATGACACTTCTGTCATCGAGCATAAAATCCGATTGAAATGGGAGGCCAAGCCATTTAGGCAGAAACTAAGACAGATCAATCCTATGTTGTTGCCTATCATGGAGAGGGAAGTGAAGAAGCTGCTTCAATCTCAGATCATTGTGCCACTGATATATTCAGAGTGGGTGGCCAACTTGGTACCAGTAAGGAAAAAGAATGGAGATATTAGACTCTATGTAGACTTCATAAACCTGAACAGGAGCTCACGGAAGGATAACTACCCCTTACCAAAGATGAAACATATTTTGCAAAGGGTAACAGGAGCGTCCAGGATATCCATGATCGATGGCTTCTCTGGCTACAATCAAGTCTATGTTCTACTTGAGGACAGGGAAAAGACGACGTTTACCACTCCATGGGGCACATTCATCTATGCCAAGATGCCTTTCGGATTGATGAATGCAGGGGAAACGTTTCAACGTGTCATGGATATAGCTTTCGTTGGGGAAAAGGATAAATTTGTGGTCGTCTATCTGGATGACATAACAGTATTTTCGAAATCTGATAAAGAACATTGTTGTCATCTCAGGAAGGTTTTCCTGAAATGTAGGAATTTTGGCATTTCATTAAACCCCAAGAAATCTTTGTTCGCCATGCAGGAGGGAAAGTTACTAGGCCACATAGTATCAGCGGAAAGAGTCAGAATTGAGCCCAGTAGATTTGAGGCGATACAAGCCTTATCGATCCCGAGGTCTAAGAAGGAGGTCCAATCTTTCCTCGGTAAAATTAATTTTCTGAGGAGGTTTGTGCCTAACTTTGTTGAGGAGGTAAAACTTATAACAGCCATGTTGAGGAAGGGAAATGAAGTAAGGTGGACTCCTCAATCGTGACATTCCTTTGAGAAAATCAAGAAGGCCCTGACTGAAGCTCTTGTGCTTATCAGTCCCGACTACTCAAAGGATTTCCTTATTTTCTCGTTTGCCTCACCTGACATGATGGTTGTTGTTCTATTACAGACAAAGGACATTGGGCTAGAGCAGCCTATTGCCTATTTCAACCGAATTGAGGGATGTTGAAGTCAGGTATGACACTACGGAAAAGTAGGCCTATGCTCTGGTAAAATATCTCAAAGCTTTTAGAACCTACGTCATGCAGTCAAAAATCATCGCCTATGTCCCCTCGGATGTTGTTAAAGACATTCTTATTTAGCCTAACATAGACGGGAGGAGGAGTAAATGGATAGCCAAGATTCTGGAATTCGACCTGGAAATAAGGCCCACCAAATTGATCAAAGGTCAAGTTTTAGCCAAGTTGTTGTCTGAAGCAAATTGCCAAGCTCTGTGGGTAAGTTTCATAAACGAATACTCAAGAATTCAACAAGATCGGTTGTTTGAAATCGGCCTTCAAAGGGAGCCCCCATTGGCCCGATGCCTTTGGTATAAGGATGTCATATACTTTCTGCAAGAGTTGCGGCCTCCAGATGGCCTGCAAAGAAACAAAGCAAGAGCTCTGAAGCTCAAGGCAGTCAGATACTGCCTGATCGATCAAGTGTTATACTGGAAAGACCCCCTGGGGGTGCTTTTAAAATGCATGAATCCACAAGAGGTTGAGATGATCGTGGCTGAATTTCACAGCGGCCTATGTGGAGGGCACCATTTCTGGAAAGCCACAACCCACAAAATCCTCAGGGTTGGATACTACTGGCCTACCGTGTTCACTGACGTCTACAGAAGGGTCAAAGCCTGCATCAAATGTCAAAAATTTGCAGGAAAGCGGCAGCTCAAGTATCTGTCGTTAAATCCTGTGGTGGTTTCAGGACCTTTCCAGCAATGGGGCCTAGATTTGATTGGAGAAATTCACCCTGCTTCCAGTGGGCAGCACAAATGGATCCTAACCGCTACCGACTTCTTCACCAAGTGGATTGAAGTTGTCCCCACCAGAAGTGTTTCCCACAAGGTGATCATTGGATTCCTGGAGGACCTCATCACGAGATCCGGCTGCCCAAGTAAAATTGTCACGGATAATGTAGCCTCCTTCATGGCTGAGTCGTTATCCCGGTTCTGTGAGCGTTTCAGGATCAAGTTGATTCATTCTACCCCATACTATCCCCAGGGAAATGGTTTAGCAGAATCCTCCAACAAAATCCTGATAAGGATCATCAAAATATTTTTGGAAGACAACAAGAAGGCCTGGCATTCAAGATTAAAGTTTTCTCTATGGGCCGATCGAGTGGCCATGAAGAAATCTATCGGCGTCTCTCCTTTCCAATTAGTCTATGGAGCGGAGGCCGTTTTCCCTTCTCATTTATCCATTCCTGTAGAAAAATTCCTCCAGGATCGTCAGGAAGAGCCTGATGACATGATCAGAAGGATTCATCAGCTAGTGGAGGTCCAGCAGGCTAGGGAGCAGGTAGTGGACAGAATTCAGGATCATCAGCAAAGGATTAAGCAAGTATTCGATAAGAAGGCCAAGAAGGAGGATTTCCATATAGGAAACCTGGTACTTAAATGGGATGCTCCTAAACAAGACAAGGGAAAACACGGCAAATTTGAAGCCCTATGGATCGGGCCTTTCAAAATATTTGAAGTTTTCTCAAATAACACGTACAGGTTGCAGGATTTGGAGGGTGAATAAGTTTTCAACAGCCCAGTAAATGGGAATTTTCTTAAGAAATGTTTTGTCTGAGCCTTCGGTGGCCCCTTTGTTTGTAAATATTGTCCTTTTAGTTCTTTGTTTTTATTTCTATTGTTTCGACTTAGTAAATGACTCCATAGCCCAACAGCAAGGCACTGGAACTGCAAAATGAGTCCTTAGAGCATCACATGGATGACTCTATCCCCCATGGAGCCTAATGTTAGTAACATTTCGTGTTCGGAGCACAAGAGCATTCGGGTTAGAGAGTCGCATGAAGAGCGCCCGAGCGCAACGCGGAAAATCTCATTTCGGACCCCCAAGAAAGCGAGCGGGCGAGATTATACCGTCGGCGGTCCAGATTCATCCATAGGAGAAGATCAGCGGTTGGCATAAAAACATGGTTAGTGGAGTTGCGCCGAGATTAGTGCAAATGCATCGCACCCATATTATATGCAAAGAAGGATAGCAGTCGTCCATCCAAAGGGTACATGGCGTGTGATCTGGTCACGTCGGATTTTTGGCAGTCGCGAGTTCGAAGGGTGAAAGTTCCATATCACTCTGTATCACAAAACCGCGAACCCCAAAGCGTCGAAAGCGCCCAGAGTCTGGCTCGCGGTATCACGGAGAAATTTCAGCCGTCCATCCACAGGGGACACCCGACACGTGATTAGGTTCCTCGTCGTTTCGCCCATCGCAATTTCAGGGCGCAAAGAGCAGCTCTGTCATTTCCCGATGCGTGAGGTGTCGGGAGTATCCAGGACCCGGGCCCACAGCATCATGGGGAGAGTTCAGAACCGTTAGATCTAGAGGGACGCGTGGCACTAGATTAAGCCGTCTCAACGTTTCACTCATCGCGATTTCAAGAAGCAAGGATCAACCCCTTCCTATTCGTAAACGTCGAAATCTCCTTTGAGAGTAAATGCAAGGTCACACCCCGTGGTCACCTGGGAAATAAAAGAGTTGCGCAAAGGGGGCCAAAGGCATTGGGTCCAGTCACCGAAAGGTTCATCACGTTCTCCAGGTGCCATTTGATCCGACCTCAAGCCTGGTTTTCGCTTGAAGTAAATGAAGGTAAGAAAAAGTGGTTGAAACCTCTCTTCATGCATTAAGTGAAAGATATGGAGAGGCTGGCCAGCGGTCTGCTCGAGAGGGTCTTGTGTACCAGTTTTTCCAAAGAGGCCATGCTTAGTCCTCGATTAGCCAAAGGAGGTCTTCACATGCTAGCTCATCACTTAATGGCTCAGCTACTCCTCTTACTGGAGCCACGCGCAGTTAAGATGGCGTCTGACAAAGAATACCCATCACAATTTGGCTGAAGGGACACCATGCCTTGGAGGACTGAGCACGCCGATGTTAGGCGATTTCCTCTGAATATATAAGCTCTGTCTTTGTATTTTGTAATATATCAATGGTTGAGCAAGGCTCCCGATTGTAAATTTTTAGTGAAGCGTTTGTCGCTCTGGTTAATGTATAAGGCATTGGAGACTTATTACTTTATGGATGTCAGCCTCTTTTTCATCTCTTTGTTTACTGTGTTAGAACAGCTCGGAATTGGAGGATCCAGTCGAGTTGCATTGTTGTAGGATGATGTAGGTTGGATCACTGCAATAGTCGCAGCGTTTCTAATCAGTTCTTGTGTTTTCTCAGCGCTGAAATGGCTTGGAATTGGAGGATCCAGTCGAGTCACCTTTCAGCTCCTTGAAACTCTGGACCAAGCGGATCTTGGTTTCTGAGTTTTTCTTCCCCAAGTCCCCAAGGCCTGTCACCCAAGGAAATATTGCTCATCCTTCTCACAAGTCTTCCATCTACCACCCTTTAATCCATTTACTGACAGAAGTTGGATCAAGACCTCCCTTGTTTTCTGCATACCAGGCCCGGTTTCCTGAGTTAAAGCTATAGTTTCTTGAGTATCTACCCATCCGATCACCCCATTAAACAAATCGTGACATAAAACTGATGGGCGTTGGGCTCTGCTCCTGCAAGCAATCCAGGAGTGAATTCTGACGCTAACACTATGTAATTTTCACAGGTAATGGATTTCACCCAATAACTAATACTTAATCCCTTAGATTGGATCATACAATTAGCCATTTCTTTTAATATGTGATTCTTTCTCTCAGCATCACCATTTTGTTGTGGTGTATATGGAACAATGTGTTGCATTTGGATGTCCTGTGCAGTGCAATAACTTGTAAAAATGGTGTTCACTTATTCACCTCAATTATATGTTCTTAACCTTTGAAGTTGATGACCATATTGTTTTTCTACAAGAGCCTTGTAGGCTAAAAACGTGTCAAACACTTTTCTCTTAAGTTTTAAGAAGTAAACCCAAGTGCGTCTAGAAAACTCATCAATTAAAGTTAATAAATACTTGCACCCAGAATAATGAGAAGTCAGTAGACCACAAAACTCATTATGAGCAGGCTGCAAAGGGGCCGAGGCTTGCCAAAAGGCACGTTTGTCAAAATTGTCCCGATGATTTTTTTCGAGAACAAAATCGGCACAAACAAAATCTCTACAAGAAATAAGAGGAATATCGGTCACCATTTGTTGATTACATAGTTATTTCAATGAGCAATAGTTTAGATGACCAAACCACTCATGCCAAAGTTTTCTCAAGTCATCACTCTAAGCAACAAAAACTGATGGAAAAGTTGATGACCCAAAGTTGTCAAACTTGTAAACCTGGTAATATCATCAACAATTGTAGTTGTGAGAACATGCTTAGGATATTTTAGATCCTTTATTACAACTTGTTGTGGTGAAAACTCTATGGTTTTACCTTCACCTGAATGAGTGATTTGATACACTGATAGAAGGTTGCAGAAAAGACTAGGACCACATAATACATCATTGAAATGACCATTATCTACCTGAACTATTCCATACCCTACAACACTAATAGAGCTATCATCACCAACAAATATTTTCTTGGTGTTACATTCATTGATATTAGAAAATATGTCATTATCCTTAGCCATATGATAAGATGCTTTAGAATCAATGAGTCGTTCATCAAAAGATGAAGTAGAAGTTATATTTAAGGAGAAACCAAAAGCAGAAAGTGCATGTCCATGAGAAAAAGAAGAAGAAGAATCAATATTGATGTTGTTCTTCTTCATTGTTTCTTCCAAAGATGATATCTTCTTAAAACATTTGGACTCCCCGTGACCATCTTTCCCACAAAAGTTACAATGTTTGTCAGTATTCTTACTTTTGGATTTTTCTCCTTTGTCACCATTAGGAAGGAAAGCTCGTTGAGAGGGTTTGGTACCCTTGTTTTTCTTGTTTTTGTGGCAAGGATGTTACTTCTTCAAATTCTTAGATTTATCTTTTTGTTGGGCCACTGAGGCTTTGTTGGATGTACCTACAATGCTAATCAATCCAAGTAGTAGAATCTTATATTTCTCTCGAATCATAGAATCACAAAAGGATTCAAGAGAAGGTTTTTATAAGCACTTCGTAGAGCTTCTCTAGTGGCATAAAAGGTATATACAAAAACAAACTATGTGTTGCCAAGCTTACCAAGAATAACATATATGCATCGATCTTCCGACGGATCTATTTTTCATTCTATGCATAAAAGTATAAGTGTTTTGAAATTAGATAAGTAATGTTCAATGCAAGGAAAATCATTTGTACCTAAGGTCATTAACTCATTCTCCTACTGGTGGGATCGAATAATATTGTGTTTACCAAACACAACTTCAAGTTTTTCCCAAGAATCATCGGGCTCATCAATTCCTTGAAGGTGAAACCTTAAATCAAGAGATATGGACATTTTGATCATTCAACATTCTTCCTCATTCTTATTTTCCCATTTTCCTTTATTTTCATCATCAGCGTGCTCTATTTATTTCCCCAAGGTAATTCAGTACAATCTTTTACTTCTTAATACATCCTCCATATGGGATTTCCATGAGAAGTAGTTGGTACTTGTAAGAAAAATATCATTGGGATATTCCATATTAAAATATAAATATAAATAGGAAATTGATGGTATGGATGGAAATATATTGAAAAAATAGGTTGTTTCAAAAAAAACGGCTCTGAAAATGGACTTCGGATGTGAAAATTATGCCCTTTTGAAAAAATGCATAAACGGTAACCAAAGAGCCATGTGGAAAATAGAAGTTGGTCCACGTGGTGATGTTCCTCCTAACTGTTCCTATAAGCTTACTTTTATAAGTTATTTATGAAGTGACCCATTTTTATAGAATAAGCATGGATCACTTTTGCAATGAAGTTACTTTGTAAATGTGAAAGTTGCATGCAAAATAACTTAAAATAAAATATTAAAGTTATTTAATAGTGATTCACTTTTATAACTTAAGTGAAATGCACTTTAAAATGAATGCATTAACTTTTTTTCAAAAAAAGTAACAAAAAATAGACTTCAACTCAAGACCTCTTACTAAGTAAAGTAAGTTTTAACCAAGTGAGCTAGCGAAAAACACATTATAGTCTATAGAAGGAGGATTTTTGTTGTTGTTGAAGATGGCCTTGGATAGCTTGATCAAAAAAAACTATTTTCACACGAAAAAAATTTCGCTTCTCGATGACAACAAGGTTTAGATCTTGGTTAGTTTACCCAGAAAATGAAAATTTTCTCTATGTTTTTTATTTACCGATATCTAACAAAGTGCACAGAAAAGAGCATATGCAGATAAGAAAAAAAATTATGCTATGTTTCTGATCTATCGAGATCGCATAGAGTGCAGGGAAAAGAGCATACGTAGATCAAAAAAAGAAGCAACCCAGAAATAAAAACATAGAAAACCTAAATAAAACTGAAATATTATCTCTGCAAAAAAATAAAAAGGGCGTATTCGGGCTTTATACCTCTGGATATAACTAAAATGGTTGTATCTTAGGCAAATGGAAACCTTTTCGAGTGAAACATGAAAAAGTGCTCTGAACTGAAATGAGCACTCTGGAAGCAATGGAACGGTCCTCTCAGCCTACAAATCTACAGAGATAGAAGAAACCATAGATGTGGCAACATGGTTTCAAGATATCGATCTACAATGGGAGCGGGTCTTCAAATGTGCTCTAATAGCATGTCCGACAACACGGGTATTCCAACAGAGGGCGAACACCTTCCGTAACCACTCACACAACCATATCAAATATCAAAACACCGATGTTTTGATGTGGTAAAACCCCTATGGGGAAAAATCCACGACTCCAACCAACGTGGCCACTTGGAGCAATTTATTAATGCAAAAGAAAAATATTGTTGATATATTTACGAGAGTTTCTCACAATTGATCATTGGTAAATGACCCTCCATGCTCTTTGTTACCCCCCACAAGCTAGGTGTAACAAAGGAGATGATGTCTTGAGGCCTGCAGGTTGAATAAATGGAGTGTCAAGATCCAGATGAGCAGGAAGAGCCCCTTTTCTTACCACACATCATCATTTGATTGACTGCAGCAGCGTCCACCACACCAACTTGGCCCACAAAGGAAAAAAAATCTTGCTTCACAAGGTAACAAGTGTGGTCTCTTGGAAAGTGTCATTTTAATAATTGAAGCATTTGAACATGTTTCAAAGAGTCATTTCTTGATTATGAATACATTTGCTTGGAAGTTATTATTTTTTCCTCATTTCACCTTGGTGGTTGACATGTTTTCCTAGTAAGTGGGTCACCCTCGGGGAAAGGGTTTCTACTAGGGGGTATCATTGAAGGGTCATCGTACCATTTTTGCACATAATTATCATTTTCCACTCTTCTCCCCTTATTTTCAATCCTCTTTTGGGTTTTTGGGCTTATTGACCCCAAGAAGGGATTGTACCTCATTTCCTGGGAAGAAGGGGATAAAGGCCCAAAAATTTTGTAGCTGGAAAGAGATAAAAGCGATAAATTATCCTCTAGACGCTCGCCCTAAGGTTCTGAGAGAAATAAAATGCTTCTCCATAAAATTCGAGGACATTTAAAAAAAAACACACATGATTAATAAATATCCTGCTTATTAAGGGAATGCATTTGCAGTGTCTTTTACTTTCCTTGTGTTGATGTTTTGGTAGCTGTGGGGGGATCTTTCCCTCCCATATGACCTTTCTTATATGCGGAGAATATTCTAGAAGCAAGAGATCCATTGAACAGATATTGAAATACCCTAGAAGAGAAGTCAGCCCAGAAGAATAAAGTAATAATGAAAAGACACTTGTCCAGAGAAGAAGTCGGCCTAGTCTAGTGGCCAGGAAGACTATAAATAGAGGACATCTTGGTTCATTTGTTCACTCACTCACACTCTCCCAGCTACACAGAAGCAAGGCACAAGTTTGGAGGAGGTGACGCAGTAGCTGCAGCTGCACAGTTTATTCGTGTCCAGTCTTTTGGTATCTCTATCTTGTGCGCTACTCCTTGAGGAGGTGTGCTACCTTTGTATGGTGATGTTGCTGCATATGGTGTGGTATTTATGTTTAAGCTAGCATTTTTTCTAGGGTTTATCTGATTAGACTTGTTTTGTGAACAGAATCTATCTAAGAAAAGTTGTTGGGTTTTTCCCCCATTTGGGATTTTCCCAAGATAAATATATTGTGTTCTTTTCTATCTCTTGTTTATGTTGATACTGCTCAGTACATGATATATATTTTAATGGTAACAAAGTAAAATAACACTAGTAACATCGATTCTTTGTAAATAAATAAAATCCAACATGGTATCAGAGTTGGTTACCTTCAGAACAGTTTGACCACTAGATGGAAGATCGCTACAGCAGCACCTTGCAACACCTTGTAGTTGCAATACTTTGTCAATCTCATTGAGCATTATCCCAAGGATGTTGGGAATAATTCCTTCACAGAGCAGTGCACCCTAACCTAGCGCACCCCCTGAAACCCTCAGTGTGTAGTTTGGTGAAGTTTGAAGAATCGAGGGTTTTTTTCAGTGCTATGGTTTCTACCGGCAAAAATGTCAACCAGTATGAGAGTTGAGGATAGATTGGATGGAGCAGATAAATTCAGATCCTGGAAGCATAGAATACAACTCATTATAGAAGAGAATGAATTATTGGATCATGTCAATAATATGCTTCCAAAACTCGAAGACGAAGAAGCAAATATAGAGTTTAAGAAGAATGAGGTCAACACCAAGAGGATCTTGACAAACTCAATCAAGGATCACCTGATACCCATTATATCAGAACTAAAGATGGAAAAGGAGATGTTTGATGCCCTAACTAGACTCTATGAAATCAAGAACACCAGTAAGAAGCTTACCCTACGACATCAACTCGGAAATGTGACTTTGAACAAATCATAGATGATAGCCAACTTCTTTACAAGGATCTCACAGATCAAAGACGAACTAGAATCCATTGGAGATCCAGTAGAATATGTTGAAATATTAACCACTATGATAAATGGTTTCCCTCCCTATTGGGACCCATTTTTCCAAGGAATTTGTGCAAGAAGTAAGTTACCCAAGTTTGAAAAGTTATGGGTAGATTTCTCTCAATAGGAATCTAGATTGATGACCAAGAAACAAAAGGTAGATGATGAGGAAAACCAAGCACTTGCAGCACAAGTGAAGAAGAGAAAGGAAAGAGAAGAAGGAATTCCAAGGAGGTATAAGAAGCCACATTGTAATAGGGATGTGTCAAAGGTTCAATGCTTCAATTGCAGGAAGATGGGACATTATGTCGCACAATGTCCTCACAAACATGAGAAAGAAAAGGAGAAGAAGAAACACCATGCACATGCAGCAGAAGCCGAAGAGCACTCAAAGGCATCAAAGGATGAAGAATTTATCTTTTAGACAATGGTGTTTCTCATATGAACGATAGAAGGAAACTCAAGCAGAACAACAACACAAGACTCCAAGTTTGCATATCAGGTTTGATATTTTATATTGTTGTTGCTTAAGAAAGTGTTGTACCTAGGATAGCAGTCTTTTTCTATTGCTATCAAATGTTTAGGTACACCTGAATATTGTTGGTATGATTACCATTAAGAAAATTCTCATTGTTAATGATATACTTGTCTACAAGATGAAATTGATCTCCTCTAGGAGATGTTCTTGATTACTAACCATTCCATGGAGGTTACCATGGAAATGTTGTTCATGTCTCTTGTTCTGGGAAGGTCACAGGTGATAGCCCTGAGAAGGAGATATGATGACGATTGCAAGAGGAAAATATTTAGACAAACTCTAGTCGAGACATAGAACTATGTACACGAATGTACACACCCATGTGAATGAAAATATGAAGAAGAGTATCTCTTATGGAGATTGATTGTGAGGAGAAGAAGGCTCCAAAGATGATCGTACATTTAATTTTACCACTCTTCAAATCATCAGGAAGAATCAGTAGTGCCAGAAGGGCCTACCTATAAATGATGCAGTAAACAAGCATGTTATCATACATATACATGACATTAATAAACCATACTATGAAGAGAACAAGATGACTCCACCAGTGGTGAGGCAGGTGGCCCCACCAAGTACTAGCTCAGAAGGAGATAGATTTCATAGGGATTCAACCCTTAGGATCCAGTAGGGAGAAGAAACATCCCATCAAAGTCCATAGGAGATCATACTTCAGAAGAAGTCAACATATGCAGTGGAAGCAAGTGGCTCCGGAGATCGTATAGACTAAGAGGGAATCAAGCTTCAGAGGGATCATGCATATTCAGAGTGAGCACGATCTCAGAGAGAGTCACTGGATTAGAGACTTTCATTCAGAAAGTATTCCTTCTCAGATTCATATAGGAGAGAGAGAGATGTCTTTCAGGACTGAAAGACAGGTGTCATGAGTTGAGGAGGCTAGATCGAAGCTTTAGAGGCTTCTAGGAGATGTGAGATCTCCTGGGAAGATTCCCTTATATTGATAGACCTTAGTGCAATGACAAGGGAGGAAGACAGTCAAAAGGAATAGGATATAGATTTTTCCTCAGTTCCAGAAACCACACATGTTTTCCAGCTATGTGACGTTGATGAGTAGCATCATTGATTCAGATCCTTCCACCATTGAAGAAGATACAAGATCAAGCATGTTGCAGATGGTAGCATAGAAATGTACAAAGCTTGATTTATGGCCTGAGGATTCTCCCAGAAAGAGGGATAATATTATGATGAGACACTTGCTCCAGTAACCAGAAGAAGTGTACATAGAGAAACCATAATATACATGAGAAGGAGTCCCATGTCTGTAGATTGAAGAAGGCTTTATATGGGCCTAAGCAGGCACCCAGGGCATGATATTCCATATCAGACATTTATTTGATGGTTTCCCATTAATCGTACATGTGGATGACATGTTTCTAACAGGAGATGAGAATATCATAGTTGGGTGAAAGAGGGATATCTCTTCAGAGTTCAAGATGAAGGATATAGATATGATGCATTACTTCCTAGGATTGGAAGTGTGGCAGAGATCAGATGAGATTTTCCTTAGCCAAGGAAAATATACTGTTGAGATTCTATAGAGATTCAGGATGATGGACTGCAAGTCCGTAACCACACCTATGACGATAAATCTGAACCTCTTAAGTGACAAATCTTTAGATTTGGTGGATCCCATAATGTGCAGACAGTTGATTGGATCCTTGATGTACCTAGTTAACACCAGGCTAGACATATGCTTTGCAGTAAATACCTTGAATCAACACATGGTTTAACCTAGATAGGTACATTGGATAGCAGCAAAGCATATGTTGAGGTACCTTCATGGTACGGTTGGATATGGATTGAGATATGTTTCAAGTGGAGATGTGAATTTGCAGGGATATATAGATTCTGACTGGGCAGGGAGTGCAGTTGATAAGAAGAGTACTTTTGGATGTTGTTTTAGTCTGGGATTAGGCATGATCTAATGGTTGAGCAGGAAGAAGACATCAGTGGCACTTAGTACATCAAAATCAGAGTATATCGCAGCAAGCATGGAAATTCGTGAAGCAATGTGGCTTAGGAAGTTGCTAGCTGGGATATTTGATCTATAATTGGAGCCAACTTTGATATTTTGTGATAATCAAAGTTAAGAGAAGCTTACCGAGAACTATGCATTCCATGACAGGTCTAATCATACAGAGATCAAATATCATTGCATCCGGTACATGGTGGAGAGAAGAGATGTGGAGCTCCAGTACATATCCATGGACGAGCAGATAGTGGACATTTTCACCAAGCCCTTGTCAAGAGTGAAGTATGAGTACTTCAAGGACAAGCTTGGAGTGTTGTCGAATGTCCACCCTCATTGAGAGGGAGGTGTGTTGTTTCTTCTCATGTCGACTAACCCCTCTGGCCAAGGGTTCCCTGGATCAGTCGCATGAGGTGAATGAGGGGGTAATGCACTGTCAGACCTACTGAGAGAAGAAACATCACACACGTAGTTGTAAGACTCTAGCGGAGACTGTGTGAATTCGGATAGTAGTTGTGTGCTACTTCAGTGGTTGTGTACCATTGGCAGAGACTGTGTGTCTCTAGATAGTATATGTGTGTTACTTTGGTGGTTGTGTACCACTGGTGGAGACTTTGTGTCTTTGGACAGTAGTTTTGTGCTACTTCAGTGGTTGTGTACCACTGGAAAATATTGTGTGTCTTTGGAGGGTAGTTGTGTGCTACTACAGTGGATGTGTTCCACTGGCAGAGGCTATGTGACTTCGGACAGTAGTTGTGTTCTACTTCGGAGGATGTGTTCCACTAGTGGAGGCTATGTGACTTTAGACAGTAGTTGTGTGCTACTACAGTGGATGTGTTCCACTCGTAGTGACTGTGTGTCACTGGACAGTAGTTGTGCAATACTTGGTAGAAGTTGTGATATATTAGATGAAATTGTAGTAATTATGTGTTACTAGTTGATTATCATGGATATTACCATATGTTTTTGATGTAGTTGTGTGTGTTGTTAGCACTAGAATTCACCTCTAGATTGTGGAAGAGGTAAGCCCAGTACCCATCAGTTTTATATCACAATGAATAAATTTAAGGGTGGTCTAATGGACGCAGTCTCGGGATTATAGCGCTTTAACTCAGAAAAACTGGGCTGGCATGCATAAGAAGATGAGGTCTTGATCTAACTTCAGTCAGTAAGTTGTAGTATAGTGATGAGTAAGGGGGATAATGGGTGAGGAAATGTAGAGGTATGTTGTGGACATTGGGTCTTCCAGCAGCCTAAGGAGGAAAATCTCTGGATGTAAGATCTTCTTGAACCTAAAACTTCAGGAAACTGAAAACGTCATAACAATATTGCAATCAAACATACATTACAATACAGTCATAACAACTGGACTGGATCACCCATGCCCAAGTCTTCAATATCAG
This sequence comes from Picea engelmannii, assembly GCA_009831015.1. Lineage (NCBI taxonomy): Eukaryota > Viridiplantae > Streptophyta > Pinopsida > Pinales > Pinaceae > Picea > Picea engelmannii. The sequence continues at coordinate 169,812 of ML791277.1, read as the reverse complement.
AAGCAAAAGATATGATAGGAAATCTGACTTCCATTAAACAAGAAGTCTCAAAAGGCAACTCATAACCAGAGAACCAGAGGCTTCATTAAAACTTTACAATACGGGAGCTTAGCTCAACCATCGACCATTATAAAATGTAAAAACTGAGTATATATACTCGAAGCAACTTGCTCCCCACATAAGTGTGCTTGGTCACTGTATTCAAGGCTTGGCGTTTGTATCTTCTTCTATCATGATGCACTTGCATTCTTCTGTCAGATGCAAGATCAGATCGGTATGGGCTTCACAAGAAAATCCATGACAGGGAATTTTCAGCTGACAGTCTGCCCTCCACGGTCAGATTTTACATGATTTCCATTTATGTGTTGAAAAGAGGTTTCAACCACCTTCCCTATTTTCATTAACTACCTGCATCAGGATCAGGATGGAGTCTAACACCCATGAATGTTCCAAGAGATGTTCACGACTCCTTCGAGACAACCCAACACCTCGAAACCATGCAGATCCTCTGATGAGACCAAAATGAGCACTTTTTGCCCTTGGCGCAACTCCTATCCATCACTCCACGTGACCTCGGTCCATGACCTTACGCATATCCCATATGAAATTCCAGGATCTCTCATTTCGGGAGTCTTCACTTCCCCTGATTTCAAATGTTTTGATACTCGATCCTGTGAAATGACCCATCTAGATTGACGATCAGATTTGCCTCAAATCTGATAGCCACGATCATCTCCTCGAACAACTTCGTCCACCCGTCGCTCAATCAAGCGCTTACCTCTCTTAGGCCCCACTTTCCATATGCCCCTGGGCTGTGACCGTGGGCCTATCTCTCAGGCGCGTCGCGATTTCACGTTTCACGATTTCACGTTGTGCCTCATGCTCAAATCATCTGGGTCGCGAAACCACGATCCCTCGGATCAGATGACATGCATCCCTCTGAAATGGATGGCCCAGATTATTTTGTGAATTTGCATTTCATGAGTCCTCGTGAATCTTCCCTTTGACCGCTCCATTCTGTGAGTCAGTGAAGTGTTGATCCTGCACCACGTGTCCCTCTCGGTACCAAAGGCTAGGGTCGGCCTTGCGATTTTGGACCTCTATCCCACGCTAAAATTGGAGCAACTGTATGATCTCGATCACCCGATGGTCATCGATCCACTCCATCTGATGAATCTCCGCCATTGAAAGTTGATCTTGCTCGCTCACTTGATTTGATTTTATATCAGACTGCTTCAAGTGTTGCACTTGGTGTTCATCACTGCAGCCTATATAGTTTACTTGAATGACTGGTTGAGGGCTCGAGAGAAAAAAGATCAGCCACAGAGGTAAAGGAAGTAGTGATCGACCTTAGAGAAAAATAAAATCTTAGGGCCGAAATTTCTCAGGCAGCCAACAATGAAAAACAGGTCTATCAAACAGGTGGAAACAAACAGTAGAAAAACTAGAAGTTGAGAGGAAAAACTTATGATCGGGTCTGCAAAAAGAGGAGAAACAAACAAATCTACAGACCTAGGTAGAAATCATGGACTCACAAGACCTTGAAAAGTTTATGTGATAACATGTGCTATTGTCTGATCGCAGAGACTGTGCCTAATGATTCGATACCGAAGGCATTATAGCATTTGTGTGTCTGCTAGCATATTGCAGAGTAGTCAGTGGACTACCAGATGAAGACATTGTGAAAAATGCCTCCCTAGCTAAGAGGGAGTGTTGATATTTTGATAGTTGTGGGAGGATCTTTCCCTCCCATATGAACTTTCTTATATGCGGAGAATATTCTGGAAGCAAGAGATCCATTGAACGGATATTGAAATACCCTAAAAGAGAAGTCGGCCCAGAAGAATAAAGTGATAATGAAAAGGCACTTGTCCAGAGAAGAAGTTAGCCCAGTCTAGTTGCAAGGAATACTATAAATAGAGGATGTCTTGGCTCATTTATTCACTCACTCACACTCTCCCATCTACACAAAAGCAAGTCGCAAGTTTGGAGAAGGTGACGAAGTAGCTACAACTGCACAGTTTATTTGTGATCAGTCTTTTGGTATCTCTCTCTTGTGTGCTACTCCTTGAGGAGGTGCGCTACCTTTGTATGGTGTTTTTGTTGCAGTTGGGGTGGTATTTATGGTTAAGCTAGCACTTGTTCTAGGGTTTATTTGATTGGACTTGTTTTGTGAACGGAATCTATCTAAGAAAGGTTGTTGGGTTTTTCCCCCATTTGGGGTTTTCCTGGGATAAATATCTTGTGTTCTTTTATGTCTTTTGTTTATGTTTCTACTGCTCAGTACATGATATATATGTTAATGGTAACAAATTAAAATAACGCTAGTAAAACTAATACTCTGTAAATAAGGAAAATCCAACACCTTGCACACGAAACTCAATGTGTTCTTAGCTCCAAGTGGCATTGTGGTGCTCCTTACTTTCCATTTTACATAGCACTCAATGTTTGGGACCATAATCAATTAATGGAAAATAAAAGGACTTGGAAAAAGGTTGCATTTCAAAAGAGGATGCAACAAACCCTATACAAAGGCACCCATAAATGAGACAATATGAGCCCTTGATATGTCAAGAACCCCATACCCAAAAGTCATACCCCCATCCACCTCATACTCATTACATGAATTAGAAAGGGTGTTCTTGGGAAACACTCCTTGACTTGGGGATTGATCTACCCAATAAGGCACCGTGACAACTCTCCCATACCTAAATTTGGTAATTTGTATAAGGTATTTGAAAATTTGTTTAGTTTGAAAAGGGGGGATTTAATGCACATGCTTGGGTGGTTCTTTTATTAAATGTGGCTTACTTGGCATGAAACATGTGACTTGTGGACCCTTGGAGGTCGTACTTGTTTGTATTTTCAGGGCCTTGCTAGGTTTAATCTATTCCATGGATGATTGTGCCATTTTTATCTTCATGGGGGATTGAAAACCCAAAGGATGGATGCAATACCCCACGGGATGGGCAGAGGACCCTGAATCCATTGCACACTTGAGATGATAGAAATTTCCTTTGAAGGCACTTGGACAACACTAGGTGGTGACATCATAGCCCCTTGCACTTGTTCGTTGGCCTTTGGAGGCCCAAGACGTCACCTTCCTAGCCTTGACGTCATGTGGGGGTTAGGTATTTGATGAGATTCATGGTTCTGGAAGAGAAACGATATCGTTTGAAGAAGTTAGATGCATGACATGACACTCCATAGCATGAGATATGGACACATGGCCTTTTGAATCCCAATGACTTGCATCTAGAGGCTCAATGTCTCACTTTTGAGGCATAGTGTCACCCTTTAGAGCATGATGTCACCCTTCTAAGGGATTTACTTAATGTAATTTTTTATTTTTTATTTGTAAAGGAAAATAAAGGGGGTCGACCTCCTTTTGATTTGTTGTTGAAAAACTTATGTGGAAAAATTGGTTTTAGATGACCTCATATAAATAGAGTTCATCTCACTTTCATTTTATATACAACTCACTCAATAATTACATACATTCTTGGCTGAAATTTTAGCCCTACTTGGGTAATTCGCTCCATATTGTCTCTTGTGATTTTGGGATTCTTCACTTGTCTATTGGTTGAAGGAGGCTAGTGACTTCTCTTGATGCTTTTTTCTTGGCAATTGTGGTGGAATATTCTTGATAAGTAAGGGTTTTCCTTGTTATCTCTTGGATTATGTAAGAAATTTCTGCAATTATATGTTCTTCTTGATCTCAAGGTTATTTTTCCAAATCCTTGGAGGAGTATAAGGGCATACACCCTCCATAAAGATCTGTCTTTGTTGTCATTGAAAATTCTATTTGCAAATATTGCTACAAGGAGTAAAAAGGACTATACCCTTGTATATTTACCTTGCTAAGGTTTGTTTACTCTAGGGAGTAAAAGGGATTACACGCCTAGAGGAGTAATAAACTCTAGATCATAAACAAGAGACCCCATAACCCAATAGATAATGCAGTAATATTTTTTTCTTTTGAGATTGAATATTGTGCATTGGTAAACGTGATATCAAGGAGATTGAATTGTTCAAGTTTTGAATTTAATTCTACATGCTTTAAGCTATAGTGTTCCCTAAAGGTGTCTTTATTATCCAAGCAATCTAGCTGTTGCAATAAAAAATTTAGCTACAGCCAATAGGCATGTAGAAAAATTACTCTCTTTCACTTTCTTTCTCACTATTCTACCACTGAAATTCACTTGTAAGCCTTGGTAATTGTTCTATTGATCATAAGTTATTGTTTGGGTGGTTTACTTGTTGATTTTAGTAGCTAGAACTTAGTGTTGTAGAAAAAAAAATCTACAGCCATAAGGATGTTACGAAATCTTATTGATAACACTTAATAACAACCCTTTGTTGCTATCAAATTCTTTGTTTAATTATTTGAAAATTATCTACTTGTTGCTAGCTTCATTTTCCAACATCATACACTTGATTTTGATGGTTAATTTTGTAGTTGTCATAACTTATTTACTATATATATTTGTGACAACAAGGTTTCTTGTTGATTCCCCATTGGTTTTAAGGTTTTAATCTTCATAAATTGTCTTGTTCCAGATAGGTCTAGCATTGTTTTGCAGGTACACTACCTTGGCAACCATTTACCATCCCATTAGACTCTTTCTCAAGCCTCTTTCCTATATTTTACCTTGACCTATAGGGGCACTCTCCGATCACTTTCCATCTTCCATCGCAATCCCCCTAGGGTCACCGGGAATCCTCCCTTGTGTTGGACTTGTCCTTCACTAAAACGAGGGAGACATCTATTGAGGTGACAGTGATAGTTGTTCCCATTTGTGTCACACATTTGTGGCTTGGGTTGGGCTTTTCCTGGACTACAAATTTTGTGATAACACTCTTTAAATAGAGATCATGGACCAATCAGGTGTTAAGCCACGGATCAATGTAGCCATTAATATTGAGTACAATATGATCCATCAGATCACTGTATGCCAGGAACATATCGTGATTGTTGGATTACCTAACTACAAATACATACTAATGCACACTAAAGAAACACACTAAGAAACACACTTTGACCTAATGACACATTAGACCAAGTTGATCTTAACTAACTCCTAACAATGCATACGCAGTAGGTTATCCAACATGTCAATTAGGGTAACAACCTCCTAGGTAAGGGTTCCATGACAACACTCTAACCAAGGTCAAGCATCCACATAAACTGAGCCATTCATATGTCCATGAAGAATTACATTAGAGTAAATTTGAGTCATTGATAATCGTTGAGTTGAAACTATAGAAGTCAAAGATGATTATGTGTCATATTTTCATTTAGAAATAGTGACCTACATATAAACCTCACCTTGATTAAGATTTTGGTAAGATCATCTTGAGATATGATAATATTCTTAAAATACTAAATATAGAGTATTTTATATTATCACTACTTTTGATGCTTTTGAAAATAAATATCATATTAATTCAGATCATAATGGAATCACTTTGGAATACAAGAAACATTTTATCGTATCATTACTCCGAATGCTTTTGAAAATAAATCTCACATTAATTTAAATCATAATGGAATCACTTTGAAATACAATAAACATTTTACGTTATTAATTATTTTAAAAGAAAAAATTATACATAATAACTAATTATATAATATATAAACATATAAAACAATGATTTATATAATTTAACAACTTTTATATATAATATAATACTATATTATATAATATATAATATAACTCTATAGTTGTTATATTTGATATAATATATTATATAATGTAAGTCATTATATTATATAGTGAATTTTATTATATAATATATAATAACTAACAACTAATCAACTAGTTACCAGTCAAATCCAGAGGGGGGTAGGGTATGTATATCTCTGTAGACTTTAACAGTCAAATCGATGCACGGAGGGAGTCCCTTGTCCCACAGACAAGGGGGTATCATACACCAATTTAGTGTATGGCCACTTGGTTGTGACCTTAAAATTAGATTATTATTATTATTTATAATAATTAATCAATTGCATTATATATGATAACAGATTATGTATTATATAAATTATAAGTATATATTATTGTTATTTTTAAAATTTTCACTATTATTTAATTACAATTTTATTTTATTGAGTTTTAAATTTATTATTAAGTATATAAAAAAGGTAATAGTATATTTAATCAATATGAATTATTCAAAATAAAATATAATACAAATCTACATATTTAGACACTGCATTTATTGTGTGCATATAAATCTAAAACTTGTATTTATTTATTTTACTCTCACCTCTTAACTCTACATTAATCGAACTTATTTGGCAACTATCATT